>JASKOT010000005.1:600000-866967 GCA_032158125.1 Papiliotrema nemorosa | reverse complement strand
CGCGATTATGATACTGAAAAAACAAATATGCACGTGGTTATGGGTAACGAGTGGGGTTGTGCATAAGGGAAGAGAGTTTTTAGCCTTGTGCCCCCCCGCCCCCCCCCCCCCCCCCTCTCCCCTCCCCTTCCTCCCCTTCCCTTCCCTTCCTTACCCTTCCGCCGCTCCTCCTTCACCCTTCACATCTCTTTCTCCTCTTCAACGATGGACGTCCCCGCAATACACCATCTGAGTACAATGATCTTCAGGGAAGTGGCAAGCAAGGCAGAGAAGAAAAGGGGTGGCAAGCGAGTTCTTCTCTAACGCGGTGTGTGCTGTACGTATCTCCCTCACCGTTGGACACTCACAGAAGCCCAGTAAAAGGTGGAAAGTGGAAGGGAAGAGGTGAGAGCACAGACTGCATCCAAACCTCCCAGTGAGTCTTTTGCGAAAAGATACGTTTCGTACGATGATCCCTTGCTGTACTACAATCCTGCCTCAGAGTTTCCCCTTATTCTGACCCCACAACATCGACACACCGCGCGTATCCCTCCTGCACTTCCCTTGCTTCCCTGCTGTACTGATACTTCCGGTGCCTACTTGAGCTCGTGGTGGCGTGAGACAGCTTCTCGGTGCGAGAGCTCGACGGGCTTCTCCTCGGCATCCTCCATCTTGCCACCGGATTGAGTGGGCGAGACCTCGACATCTACATGACCATGAATCAGATGTCGCATTTCCTACTCGTCAGTACTTTAGCAAAAGAGTGGGGGAATGTGACGACGTACCTGAGGCAAGCCCATCAGAACCTTGTCGCCGGTGAACAGCAGGTCAATTTGCTCCAAGGACAAGTTGGCAGTCTCTGGGTAGAAGAAGTAGATCATAGGGACGAAGCAAGCGTTGAAGACGCAAAAGTAAATGTAAGTCTTGTAACCGATAGACTTGATTGAAACGGGAGTGATCTCGACGACAAGGAAGGTGAACTCGTTATCAGCCATTGTCAATCAGGATCACTCACGATCCAGTTCGAGGCGGAAGCGAGCGCAGCTGCTGACGCTCGGATTGGTAGTGGCGCATACTCGGCAGGAAGGAGCCAGGGGATAGCCAACAGACCGACCGCGAAGAAGAAGCTGTGAATTAGGAGCATACGGGATGAGTTGGCACTGTAACTCACTTGAACAGGAAGAGCATAGTGGCGGCGACAATACCTGTGCCCTTGTGGGAGACCGAAGTGGTACCAGCAAGGACGGCCATACAAGCGCACTGTCCGAAAGCGGCGAATAACATGAGCTTTCGCTAAAGTGGTCAGATCGATTACAAGTTTGAGGTGAGGACGCTTACTCGACCAATTCGATCAATGAGCCAAATAGGCACCAGGGACGAAGCAAAGTAGGCGATTCCGTTGAACCCAGAGAGGAGCAAGGACACGTCTCGGGAAAGGCCAACGGATTGCTCGAAAATGACCGGCGCGTCTACCCGTCAGAAGAGTCTAACCACAGGTCACTTTCTGCTCACAATAAGTGATCCTGACATCAGTTTGTCTCCATTTCGAGTTTGTTCGGCACTCACAGGTTGATACCGCACAGCTGCTGCATAAACTGCGAGCCTACACCAAGCATAACACGGTGGAAATATCGCTCTTTGCCGTTCGTAAAGCAAGCTCGGACGGCAGACACGGGGTTTCCGTTTTTATCCTTGACAGTCGCGGCTTCCTCTTCTCGCAAAGCGGTGAGAATCTCGGTAAACTCGGTGTTGAGCTCTAACTCTCGTTCCGGTCCAGCTGGCTTGATGGACAGCTGCTCGAGGACCTGTCGTGCTTGATCCTCTCGACCGTGCTTGAGGAGCCATCGAGGAGACTCGGGCAAGAACAGAATGAGAACAACCGTGACGATGGCGAAAGCAATCTGAAGGGCGATCGGGGTCCTGAACTGTGCCGGGTTGTTGACAAAGCTGAAGCCGTAGTCTACCCAGTATGCAGTCATCTGTGAGATTAGTATGGAACAGCTCGGAACAGGACCAACTTGCCACTCCGAAAATGTTGATGGCAAGTTCAATGGCGAGAGCTCGTCCTCGGTTGTGAGCCTTTGTCGTCTCACTATGCCAGACTGGAACAGTGGATGTGTTGATACCATTACCGAGTCCAGTAACGATTCGACCGACGATAAGTTGAGGAATACCGAAAGCAGTGAACTGAAGTACCGCGCCGATGCTGAGAACCGTGCAACCGAGCATGATGGCCCGTCGACGACCCAATCGTTCTCCAAAGAAGAACGTAAAGAGAGATCCAAAAAGGCAGCCAATCTCGTAGATAGCCACCACTGTACCCTGTAAAGAAGCAGAGCCCTTTGCTCCAGCGGTTGTGTCTGCGATCGTCAGAAGAAGAAGAATTGAAGTGGGTGTTTATCGATGGTGACTGACCGATTTCGGGGAATTGAGCGGTGAATGCCGCTCCGGTCAGCAGACCAGACATGACTCCTTGATCATATCCAAAGAGTCTATAGAGGGGTTAGTAGATCCCTCGAGGATGTTAGAGGGAAACGCACAAGAAAGCACTACCGGCACTGCCAAGTCAGCAAAGAAAGGTTCACCCGAATGAAGAGTGCCACATACCATGCGGTGATACCCCAATTGGCCCATTTACCTTGCACAGGCATGACGATAATGTGCTTGAGCTCAGGATATAAGTCTACAAGCAATAGATGTGAAGATGAAAGGGGTAGATCTTCGTGAGGGACAAGGGGAAGAGGTGGGGCCGATGGACACTCCGCAACTCCAGACTGTACCCTTATATAGATCAGTTTTTCGGTCTAGTCTGTCAACAGAGTCGTCTCGGAACGACAGTGCTATGTCAAGCACCGATCGACATGTCGAAACTAGCACTGTCAATCATGTCGCATTTCGGGGCGAGACCGGAAAGTTGACGGGGACGGTGTATAACCTGCTGTCATACGCGAGGTTTGAGACTTACGAGAAAACTAGCGGTGCGACTCCACGTGGTTTCGGTCCGTCGATCGCAAACAGGAATCCGAGACGGAGCGAACGCGGTCTTGAATTGGATGATCTTTGAGCAACGATCAGCTCGTACCGAGGGATGTGGGGAGTGTGGGTAAAGATGGCCTGTCGATATGAGGGGATCCATCGTGTCTACTATCCTCTTCCGCAATAGTTCCATCCACATAGCGGTCACTCGATATGCCTGTACCTACCATCGTCGACGACCCGTCCCAAGCTGCCGCTGCCATCGAGAAGGGCAAGGCAGCAGTCGACCCTACTCTCGGGGGTGAGCCCAAGCAGAACGGTCATGCTAAAGGCGCGTTTGAACCTGTCACACGATAGTCGGATGCTGACCCCCACAGCAACCAACGGGGCATCACTTGCATCCATCTCAAGTGCCGGCCTGTTCAACCTCAAAGACACCGGTGTGATCGTCACTGGAGGAGCCCGAGGTTTGGGTTTGTGCGTCGCACAGTCGCTGCTCGAGGCTGGAGCACCGTACGTATACTGCGTGGACATTCTTCCCGAACCAGCAGAGGCCGACTGGAACGTTGCCTCGGAAGTTGCAGACAAGGAGGGAGGAAAGATTGCCTATCGACGACTGGACATTACCGATCAAGAGGCTGTCCAACGGGTCTTTGCAGAGATCTACGAGGAATGCCCCATCCCCATCGCCGCGTTCTTTGGTGCAGCCGGTATCCAACAGATGATCCCGTCATTGGAGTACCCTGCCGCAGATTTCAGGAGGATCATGGATGTCAACGTGACAGGTGAGCTGACTGGACTCGGAACGTAATGGCTGATGGCAGGCACGTTCATCACCATCCAAGCTGCGGCAAAGGAAATGGTGAAACGAGGTATCGCTGGCAGCATTGTCATGACCGCCTCCATGTCTGGTTCGATCGCCAATAAAGGTCTGACCTGCCTTGCGTACAATACCTCTAAATCAGCCTTGTTGCAAATGTGTAGGAGCGCGGCTGCAGAATGGGGCACCCATGGGATTCGAGTCAACGTGAGACTTCTCCACTCCCTTGTTGTTCTCCCCTGACATTCAGACTCTTTCCCCGGGCTACATCAGGACGGCCATGACGGACCAGCTGCTGGCGGAACGGCCAGACCTCGATCAAGAGTGGCTGAGTGGAAGCATGCTGGGCAGACTTTCGACACCAGACGAATTCAGAGGACCGGTCATCTTCCTCTTGTCCAAAGCTTCCAGTTTTATGACTGGCGGGGATTTGATCGTGGATGGTGGACATACTGCATTCTAGGGTCATCTTGTTTATCTGGGCTTTCCGTGCATGCATCTATAGCCTTTCCTAAGTTGACAGCTTTCTCATTAGCTAGGAACAGCTGTCTCAGCCCTACCTCTCATCGAAGCTCGGTCTTTTTGGGTCTATTCCCCACTTGCGGCTCAGCCTGGTATCGTGAAGCTCTACCACCGCATTGGCCCCCGAGGGCTGTAAACACTCCTCGGTGAGAGACGATTTCTCCGGCGGAATAACTCGCCGGTTACCGTGATGGGAGAACGTGGTTTCGCTCCGGAGATGCAATCGGTTATGCGGAATTTAGTCGCCGCTCTCTACACGCGTAGATCCACCGGTTGTTAGCTCTGGCAATGGAGGAGTATATAAGGAGTGTCCATAGCAGGATGCTCGCCCTACGACCAGAAGATTGATACAATGTCTATCAAAGAGATTGCGAAAGAGCTTGACGTTAAACCCAAGACCACCGACAATGTCACCTCGGCAAGTTGTTCTTCCTGTAAATTCAACTTTTGCTGAGATTTCAGGTCAAAGAGGAGCAGATTGTGCTCAACACCATACGATGTCTAGCCGCCGACCTGTGCCAGCAATACAAAGGAGGACACCCAGGTACTGTCATGGGCGCAGCCGCGATTGGTATCGCGCTATGGAGATACGAGATGCGGTACAACCCGTCCAACCCTGAGTGGTTCAACCGAGATCGTGAGCGCGCCCGAGGTCGTAGCTGATCTGCAGGCTTCATCATGTCTGCCGGGCATGCTTGCCTGTTTCAGTACCTCTTCTTGCACTTTTCCGGCTATAAGGCCTGGACCATGGACCAGATCAAAAAGTATCACTCTCCCGAGACCTCTGGCTCCATGGCTGCCGGCCATCCAGAGATTGAGTATCCAGGTGGGTGCGATCACCCACTCAAGTGCTGATCATCAGGAATCGAGGTGACGACCGGACCTCTGGGTCAAGGTATTTCCAACGCTGTCGGAATGGCCATTGCTTCCAAGCAGCTGGCAGCCACGTACAACCGAGATGGTTTCCCCATCGTCGACAACAAGATCTGGTGCTTTACGGGAGATGGATGTCTGCAAGAGGGAGTCGGCCAAGAATGTGAGTCGAGCTTGGAAGAGTGCATCGGACGGGGACTCATCACAGCGGTGTCTCTCGCTGGTCACCTTGGTCTTGACAACCTGATATTGGTGTACGACAACAACTCGGTCACCGTAGATGGCTCGATAGACAACTGCTTTACAGAGGATACCTCGGCCAAATTGAAGGCTCAGGGGTGGCATGTTATTGATGTCTACGATGGCTCGAACGATGTGAGTTTCAGGTATGACAAACATGCTAACGATCAGCTTGCGGCTATTCTCAGAGGATTCGACCAGGCCAAGCGATCTTCCGGAAAGCCAACCTTGCTCAACATCCGCACAGTCATTGGTTATTCATCTCGAAAGGCCAACACGGGTCCGGCACACGGCCAAGCGCTCGGCGACGACGAGGTCGCCTATGTCAAGCAGCAGCTCGGCTTTGACCCTTCCAAAAAGTTCCACGTGGACAACAAGGTGTACGATTACTTTGCCGAGTGTAAGACAAAGGGTGCAAAAGCGGAAGATGAATGGAACGCGTTGTATGCGGGATACGCAAAGTCTCACCCGGACTTGCACGAGGATCTGGAACTGCGATTATCCGGGAAATTCGCCCCGGACGACTGGCATTCTCTGCTTCCCGCCAAGGACAAGCTACCTCAAGCAGAGCAGCCGACTCGAAAGTCGAGCGGTATCGTTGTTCAGGCTCTAGCACCAAAATTTAAGACTTTTGTGGCAGGATCAGCCGATCTGCTCGAGTCGACCTTTGTCAACTTCGATGGGCAGGTAGAGTTTCAAAAGGTACGCCAAGAAACATCGACACCGCTGACGATAGCCGGATTCGGGTCTGGGGGATTACAGCGGACGACAAGTCCGATACGGTATCAGAGAGTTTGCCATGGTGGGCCTTGGCAACGGAATGGCGGCCTACCACAAGGGCATGATTATTCCGTACGTGACGTTTGGCAAGCCGTTCTGACAGACAGAATCATGTCTACATTCTTCATGTTCTGGCTGTATGCAGCACCAGCAGCGCGGATGGCAGCGCTTCAAAAGCTTCGCTTCATCGGTATCGCAACTCACGATTCGATCGGTATTGGGGAAGATGGTGAGTATATGACTGTGTCACGCTGATATTAGGTCCAACCCATCAGCCCGTCGCCCTCTCTGCCTTTTACCGAGCACTTCCAAACATCAATCTCATCCGACCTGCCGATGCGGAAGAGTGCATGGGCATGTGGCAGCTGGCACTGGGGGATGAATCGAAAGACACGCCGAGCATCTTTACCCTTTCTCGACAACCTGTTCCCCTTCTTCCTGGATCCGACCGAAGCAAGGTTGCTCTGGGAGCGTACATTGTCCACGGCGCGGATATCCCGGACCCAGACCTCACTCTAGTCGCTACGGGCGCAGAGGTCATTCGAGCTATTGCCACGGCGAAGCTCCTGTCCAAGGCGAAAAAGGTTCGAGTCGTTTCCATGCCTTCTCAACGCCACTTTGACTTGCAATCGGAAGAGTATCGACATTCCGTCATCGACTTTGACCACTTGACGGTTGCTATCGAGGCGTGGTCGTCGTATGGCTGGTCAAAGTATGCGCACGCGTCTTTGTCCATGCACACTTTCGTGAGTTTGGAGTTTTGCGTTCGGCTGACATGAAGGGTCACTCGGCACCTCAGAAGCAGCTGTATGAATACTTTGGATTTGAGCCCAAGGATATGGCAGGGAAGATTGATGCCTGGGTTGGCAAGTGGCAGGATAAGGGTCGACTGCCCAGGATCGGAGAGTTTGAAGAGTTGTTGATAGGTCAGGTGCATCATTGATCTGGGTCCTCTCTGTATATGTATGACAATGTATGAGCTTGCATTTAGGTGAAGCAGTAGAATCGAGCAGTGCGAAGCCCTTACCTCTCATTTCATGCCTCCTCCATTCCTGCTCCTTTCTACCTCCTTCGAGGTATGGATGGGCTGAAGGGTGAGTTATGCCGATGAGTAGTCTTTCTCCTCGTCACCCCACGCATAGTCGAGTCAGGTGACTTTGGTTCTCGGTCCGAGCTGCGTTCCCCCATCCCGAAGAGGCGTTTCCTTGGTACCAAAGTGGTCACTCGTGGTCCAGAAGAGACAGATCTGACTCTACTGCAATCCCCGGCGCACACCTCGGACGCTTCGCCGTGATCGTGGCAGAGTTGGGGATCAATTCGCCTGATCGCCTGATGATCAAAGTTCTCGGATACCGCCGGTGTTTTTCTGGACCGAGCAGGACACTTTCCAGCCATATTCCCTCCCGAATCTAGCCTTTTGACACCACCTCCGACATGGAAATATGACCTCGATGACCGATCAGCAGCTTGCAGCCGCGAGTGGGTCTCTGCCTACAGTAGTCTCCGAAGCCCACGCGAGTCAAGCTCCGACCATCTTACCGGCTCCTCTACCGACTGCATCCTCATCTGCTACCTCAAACATCAAGCTCACCGCGGCATGTTCCGCTTGTCGAACCCGAAAGATCAAATGCCCAGGAGAAACTCCTTGTGCAAACTGTATCAAATACCAGGAGACATGCATCTACCCACCTGTGGCTACACGGAAGCGGAGGATGAGGGACAGGGATAGGATCGAAGCGGATCTCGATGCTGCTTGCTCTCGCGTGCAATCATCCGCGACTGTGGGAGGAGGTGATCCGAATCAAAACATATCACACTGGCAGAACCAATTGCTTCAAGGTCGAGCGTTACCCAACCAACCGATGCAAAGTCAGCCCCTCCACGGTATGGATATACCGAGCATGTTCCCCACCCCTATGGGCACTTTAGATCTTGCCGGACCATCCTGGTCAAGTCCCAATGGGCAAGCCCTATGGACAGCCCATACAATCCCCGAAATTCCCGGTGCCAGCTCCACAGAACAATCGACAGCAGGATTCGAGTCGTTGGAATCGCTCTTGGCGTTGGATCCCGCTTTCCCAAATCCGTTCGACTCTCCCACTGCAGCACAATCCAACGCTTCCAGCGGACACGGCGGCTCGTTTGCACAGTCTAAACGTGTCAAGTTTCGCGTGCCTTATTTCCGCTTCTTGTGAGTCTAGAGGTGGACAGTGCTGAACTCCAGCGGTCCAACGGCAATCGCCCCGGGGTACAAACAAGTCACGAGCAATGTATCAAGGGCACCGTCACCGACGTTTCGAGGTATGGAGGGGCTGTTGGGACGACCTATCCTATTTGGACCTGCTCCATATGATGATTTCCCGGTGAGCATCCCGGCCCAAATGGGTTTCTCGAAATTTGCGCTGACAGCTTTAGCATCTCGACGCATTGCAAAACCTCATCCCGATCTTTTACGAACACTTTAGTTACTTTTTCTCCTTCATTCACATCCACCCTCCCACCACTTATGAAGAAATGTCTCGGTACGCGCCCTCCCTCTTGAATATGATGTGCGCGCTGGCAGCACGGTATAGCCCCAAATATGGCGGAATCGTTCCCAGGCAGGGTATGGGCAACGATCTTAGCGTGGAAACAGAATGGGAGGAATCTTCAGGCAGCTGGGCTTCGAAGGCAAAGGAACAGGCGGGCCGAAATTTGGCCGTGTCAAGTGTGGAGATGGTCCAGACTTTGTTGATGATTGCTTGGCACGAATTTGGCGGGGATAGAGATTCGGGTCTATGGATGTGGGTTGTATTCACTGCTCGAGCTGTGACTTGTCGCTCATGTTAGGTATTCGGGAATGGCACTGCGTATGGCGCAAGACCTGGGCCTCGACGCCTTGGGCAGGTCTTCTGGTCCAGATGCACCTGGAGCTGTCGATCATCGACGACTCCATGGGGGTCTCAGGTTGATGGATTCCCTCATGACCATCGGGAGTGAGTGCAGCCGTCCATTCATCCTGACCATTAGCTGGACGAGCGGGCATGTTTCAACATCCGGAATGGACGATTCCCTCTTTTGCTCCGTTGGTGGACAAGAACGGACTGGCCTTGCCAGACTTGTACGAGCATGTCATGCGGGTCCTCGTAATAGCGGACAATATAACGGGCATCTTGATCCAAGATCCTTCTCTGTCAAAGCCAAAGGAAACCCTTGTGACGATACAAAAAGAGTTGAGCGAGTTTTACGGAGAGCTACCCACGGATCTCCGCTTTCAGGCTTCCACGCTGCAGGTGTATGCCTCGATAGCTCAAGGGGCAGCTTTTGTTCTGCTACATGTGAGTACGAGACTTGTGTGCCATGGCAGCATGACTGACGGGTATAGATCTGGTTTCATGCGTGGGTCCAGGTGCTTGGGATGCCTACTCACTTACAGTCTCATCATCCTTTCTTACTGCCCGAACCTGCTAGTCGGGGATACTTTGGAAGATAAGGAGGATGCAACCGAACGCGCTTCTATTGAAGTCGCTGCTAGTTCTGCCAAATCGATTTTGGACATCATGTCTTTTGCCGAATTGGTGGGTGTAGTGACTCTGGGCAGAGCTGATGTCAGATTGACGCCAAAGCAATCTGTCAGCCATGGGTCAATTACCCTCTCTATCTGGCGGGACGCGCTTTCTGTGAGTTGTTCTTCAGGTCGATCGCGAGTCCACACTCACGGTAGTGACCAAATGCTCAGCTCCTGCAGAAAGAGGCAAACCGGATACAGTCTCTGTGACCGGCGCCCAAGCTCATATAGCTCGAGCAGCCAAGCAAGACTTTCTCCGTGTCATTTCCATGTTTCGCATGGTGGAAAAGTACTGGAAGGGGGTACGGTACATCATCCGCGCACTAGATCAAAAAGCCGAGGGCATTCAGCATGTCGACATTGCCGATGAAGTGCAGCCTCTACCCGCTGATATTCTTGCTTTGCTCGAGCGGGCCTCTAGTAGGTCCACCAGTGATGGTAAGTCGGCCTCGGTCGAGCGCGACTGCGTGGGCTGACGTGTGTAGCCGTTGGACTCAGTCTGGTGGGGACAGTCAATTCGCCTACGGACAATCAATATGGTCTGGTGTTTCCCTCGTGGGCAGGGACACCTATCACTTGATCCATCTTTGCCCGACCGAAGACATATAGCAAGTGCCGCACTTCTCTTGTACCAGGGAAGGCACCTTGAGACCTTGAGGTGACCGCGAGGGAGAGTTGCTGCCATTGGCATCAGTATAGACACGCTAGGCGTTATCGCTCACCTCCGAATGCCCATGATGCCAGACTGGGCCTTGCATGACCTGAGAGACTCCTCGGAAGTAGTAGATTGCATGATGGCATGCATGAACTATTTGCTTCCTTGATGGACATGGACTCTCTCAGCGTGAAGTCGACTATGTCACTTCAGGTGAAGACCGATGACGAGGATCGTCGCGGCGGCCCCGCTTTCGATCTTTCGATCACTCTCACCTCTTGCTATAAAGGGTCAACTCATGCCCACCCCTCGTCTCGCTCGTATCCCTCTCTTATCCCTCCGACTACAGACTGAAAGACTCGCACGACAGTACGCATCGAGCATGACTGCTGCAAATGAGCACAAACCGGCCAGATATGACCGGACAGATCCGACTCTTGCCTCGAAACCTTTGGGGGAGGGCAAGTATATCAAAACAGCTGGATGTTTGATCATAGGGTCTGTCGCTACCGCTTAGGATAAATCTGATGGTAGTGATGAGGTGCTGAACGGCAAGACAAAGGATACAAACTCCAAGTGAGTCGTTTCGAGTACACCCACTGAAGGCCTAGCTTCTTTGCCCAATTCTGCTTTGATCTGGGTATCGAGTTGTGAGTCGCCTCCAGAGACCCCCGTTAATGTGTAGAAAACGAATCGAGGTCATTGCAGATGACGAGGAAGAAATGTGAGCCTTCCTGTGAGCTTTGTCTCATTTCAGTGTCGAAGCAGCAAGACGGATGACCCGGAACTACGACTTTGTCGTGACGTCGGGGGGTATAGGACCCACCCATGATGACATTACCTACCAGTCTCTCGGTAAAGCCTTTGGATTCGAGCTGAAGCATCACCAAGAGACGCTGAAGCGGATGTGGGGGATGACTTCTCCCGCGAGACAGAAAGAGCTCAGTGAGGCTCCGGCAGCCGTGAGGGAAGCTCGGGATCGTATGGCCTTGTTCCCTACTGCGAAAGGGGGGCATACTGTGGGCGGAGAAGGAGAGGTCTCGCAGCAAGGGGGTGAGACAAGTGAGGTGTTGTTTGTCGAGGAGGACAAGTGGGTGCCAGTGGTCAGGCTGGCTGGAAAGGTGCGTCTTGGAGGCTTCCCAGCTGACACTTAGTTGTGCATCTTTCCCGGTATCCCTTCGCTGTTCCAACAACTCTTGCTTGGCCTGACCCCTTATCTGCCCTTGCCTCCAGCCTCGGCTAAACCTTTCAGACATTTGATCTTTACCGAGTGAGTCGGGACAAAGGCGACGCTCAAGGTAGTAAACCAGAATCAGCGATTGCGCCATTCTTGACAGACCTACAAGCACGGGTGAAGAAAGAGGGTATCCGTGTCGGGTCTTGTGAGTGGAGCCATGTTCGGAACTCATGGCAGATCCATACCTATACAAGGGGGTCCACGTCAGCTTGATCGGCCACGACCAAGATCGTCTGCGTGAACTGGAGCAAGAGGTCGTCAAGGAGCTTGATGGCAAGGTCGTCTCCGAGGGGAGGTTGGGGGAAGACAGTGCAAAGATATGATCTGCAGCGAAGAATTGGCGCCGGGTGCCTGCGCAGCAAGGCATGCATTGTACAAATGACTGTTTACACCTGGTCGCCTTTGACAGGCTGGCAGCTTTCCTTGTTACACTGTAGCACCTGGCCGCCCGACCAAAGACGTGTTCCATACTTTTCACCCTGGTCGTCTACTGGATCCGGATTGGACCATCGATGACCTCGCTTTTTGCCGTTTGGACAATGCCACTGACCCCATAAACGGCCATGATATGCAAGGTCCCCTGAAAAGAGTAGCACAATGGCGATCAGAGTACCTGGTACAAGGATGACTGCGGTTAGAGGTGTCTGTGGATGGCCATACCTAGGAGTTCATTTGTCCCAATGTTGCTAAAGTCGAATGTCGATTTGTCTTCAGTGGACATGATGAGAGTCGCTCCATGTCGAATGATTAGTCTGCCACTCTATGTATTTCACAATGAGCGACGACATGCCGTGCGACAACCGGGATGCCCTCTCAAAGGACGGACTAGGCACTAAAAGGTGGTCACCAGCCTGACCGCGGAGGATGTTTGGGCAATGGGAACCCGACTCCTGCTTGAGAGTCCATCTCCATGCATTTTATCGACCACTCTGCCATTGCTCTTATCTGACGATCCGCCGCTGCCAAGTGAACAAGAGGGATATATAATCGCTGTTTGCGGGAATCTCTGGTGACCCCTCTCGGCATTGCAATCTCCTTCCACACCTTTGGCTTGCTCTCCCTTCTCACCCTAGGCATACCACATCTGTCCTTCCGCAGGCGCTCAGCAGGATGCCGCTCTTGGACATGCGTAATGAAGCTTGGCACTTATATCGGCTGCATCAGATATGATGATGCTTCCGCACAGGGCAACTATCCGTCGATCACACTTCCGAGGATGTGTTTCGAGTACAGGTCCCAAGGAACCCTACCAATACCCCTTTGTAGGATACTCTCGGTGATATTCTCGCATCTCATACTGGAATCGTCACTGCATTGCTCCTTTCACATCGTCAAGGGCCTATGAGCTGAGTATCACCGGCAGGTCTCTCTTCGATCGCCTCCGGGGACAGGTCGATTTTCGGCTCAGAGCCGATTGCGTTGGTGACACACACTCTCTGGATCACCGACTGAAGGGTGGCCATGTCACAGCTATAAGGTGGGTCCACATGCAGTCCAGTTTGGCGGGAGCGAGCTCATTTTCAGAAGCCATTACCGCCTTGATCATCAGTCCTCAACGCGGGACTGCCAGATCGTCACCCAACGCGAAAACTTCTCTAGCTTACGGTCAAATCCATCACTTGCCCTTGGTGCTTTTGCAACAGCCATAAATCATTCATGAGTGCGCTACATGATGAAGTTGGTCAAGAACAGTCGCCAGTCCCCCCTGCCCGTGTCCGCATCGACCCCATCTCTCCCTCTCTCCCCGTTGACTACCGACGTTCAAACACCTTCACCACGGCAAAGCGTTGGCTACAGTCGTAAAGGCAAAGAAAAGGAGCGAAATCCTCCTACGTCCTTTTCTCTCGGTCGAGCGTTGAGTTTTGGACGAAAGAGGAGCAGGGATATGAACAGGGTTGATGACCCGATAGAGAAGGCTTTTGTGGGACTTTGCCTGGAAGAGGACCCAAAGTAAGCTGTTGTCATGGATCTAGCTGATAAATCAGACGTACACAGCACAGTCATTCCCAGCCATCTTCCCCCTTTGCCCATCATCCGTTTTCGCAACGTGCTTCGGCTTCATCCCAGCATGTCGACTGCGCTTCTCGTTATCGACTCGATATAGCCTCATCGACTCCTTCTATCTTT
Organism: Papiliotrema nemorosa; assembly: GCA_032158125.1. NCBI lineage: Eukaryota > Fungi > Basidiomycota > Tremellomycetes > Tremellales > Rhynchogastremaceae > Papiliotrema > Papiliotrema nemorosa. Next base: position 853,211 of record JASKOT010000005.1, on the reverse strand, counting down.
CAACCTCGTGATGAGAACCCTCTGATGATCGCTTCTCCAAGCGAGTATCCTGGTACACTCCCCATTCCTAATCGCCGGCGCTCGGTGCCTCCTCAAAGGCTCAAGAGACCGCCCGAACCTGCTATATTGGAGGGGGTAGAATTGAAGCCGCAATGGAACGTCGGGTATACGGATGCAGAGCTAAACTCCTACCGACCAGAGCCTCTGCATACTGGACCGTTTGGAGCCTCACCGGAAGCTCCTTCTCGACCGCTCACTCATACAAGTGTACCCGAAGCGATGTCAGAACTGGAGCGACAACCCTCTGCTGCGAGTTACACTTCGGCATCTGGTTCAGCTACCGAGGAGTCGTGCATCGTGCAGACGCCCCGAGATGATACAGAGCCCCTCACTAGACGAGAGAGCTTTGGCGAAATGTTCGATCAGGCGAATATGGGCAATCAGATGATTGGCGCAGCTTTCGATGATGAGATCGTGCGAGACATCTTCCCTCGGAATCCTATGCTTGATTTTGCAGAAACTCGGCCACCATCGCCCACCGACAGCAACCCGCAGTCGACCATCACGTTTCAATCTTCCTCTACCTCCAGCACGGCTAGAGGAACATTGATCAGATCTTACACATCACCCCGAACATCAGATTCTGCTGGAGATGCGCACCCTTTCACACGGATACGATCGGCATCTTTGGGACATAGGTCGACAATGACGACCTCTGTATACTCTGTCGGCGAGGTCATCACTGCTGCGCAAGGGATCGTCTCGCCTGCTCGCGCGGTGCAATTTGACGATGGACAGACTGAAGCCCGATCGACGGACCCTATCGAGAGGCTGAGGCTATTGTCCGATGACACCAAGAGAGCGTCCAAGGTCAAAGCCCCCCGCTCGAGCTTGACCCTTCGAAGGCCTCCGCCGCCTCCTCACCTTGAGACGAAAACCACGACCAGTACGCCAGCTCTTCATCGACCTCCCCTTCCATCCCGATCCAGCTCGCTCTCTCAACTCTGGCGACGGTTCTCCACCAGCTCAAAGGGAAAGCGAGACGCTCCTATCCCTCCCAAACGGCAGTCATCCCTCTTCCCGCCTGAAGATGCCCCTCGGGTACCTCCTCCCGTCTCCCCAGGAGAGATTCAACGCTTGATGGACAGAGCGTCCAGAGGCAAGGCAAGGCAGTCTGCGGGCACGGAGAATATCCCCGCACTGCCGCCTTCTGCTTTATATATTGCCGCGCGCAACTCTTCTCTCGCCGAGCTTCCCCTTGCTGCAGCTCCCATATCTCCTTCTCGCACGCGGGACGAGGCTCACTCTCGCTCAGTCTTGATCGAGTCTCCAGAGAGCTTGAGATCAGCCACAAGGGAGAAACGCCGCCGATACCGCCAAACCCTGGTCGAGATCAAGGACGACGCGGTGTTTCAGCGTGTCTTGCAAGACCTTGCTCAGCTGCAATCGGAAGAGGTGCTCGAAATGCGCCCGGCAAGACAGTCAAGGGGCGAAGATATTGGTGCCTGGTTCGTCACGAGGGAGCTTATCCAAGGAGAACGTCGGCACGGGAGGCTGCTGGCTCGAGGCGTCATGGTGAGTCGCGTCACGAACCAGCTGACCACAGATCGTTCGAGGGGCTGAGCCGCGCCGTCATCGCAGAGGAATCTCCTTTTCGGATGCTCTGCCGCCTTCTGGTATACTCCTGGACCACCTTCCTCGCCTGTTGGCCGTCTCTCTGACCCTTTCCTCTCGATTCGAGCATGATCCATCCCCTGCAGGCGTAGCCCTTGCTTTCGAGGCGATGGAGGGGGAGCTGTCGCGTGAGATTGGTCTTTGGGCGGGACAAGTCGGTCACCTGATTGCGGCGGGATTGACCGGCGTTGAAAAGTCCCCGGGCGGGTCCCGTCAAGGCAGTATAGGCGATCTCGCCGATGATCCAGATGAACGACTTGGACTCGCGGATATTGTGAGTGGTCCGTCGAGTCGGGCTCACTCTAGATAATGACTCCCATCACTCGAGCTCTCCGGTACAAGCTGCTCTTTACAGGTGAGCTTTCGTGGCGATCACACTGACGGAAGAATTATCCGACAAGCTCCCTCTTGAATCTCGTGCTCGAGACAAGGTCGATTCCGCACTGCTCGCGGCTGCTAGACTGGCCGCAGAGTGTGATCAGCGTCAGGATTATGACCTAGACGATCTCAGGCGTCCTGCGAGGTCTTTGTCCTTTGTGGACACCAAGGTCGGGAGGAAGAAGAGAGCCAAGTCGATGGGTCCTAGTGGTGCAAGAGGTGAACAGGCGGCGGTGACGGGCATTGATAGAGTACCTGTCTGATCGCGACCAACGTGACTCGGGCTCCCGCGGCCAGAGCATGTTGGCGATCATCTAATAATGCAAAGGGTCAGATGTGGCCCATCTTGAGATGCCCACCCTGACCATTCGAGGGGACAGGAATATGATCAGAGGAGTCGCGAGGCGCACAAGTGGTCCATAAGTCTGATGTGCATCCAGTCGAGCTGTGAAACATGAGAGGATGTCCTGATTCTCACCCACGTTCGGAAGAGTTCTGCAGAGCCGAGTGGCAAATTCCTCTTGCCTGCATCCGACGGAGAAGCATGCTTCACCCTGCCCCAGGCTTTACCACTGGCGTATGAAGGCTTGTAGATGCCCTCAGAGGGCACAAGTGACATGCAGGCATGTGGAGAATGCGGCCCGCCAGGGCCGCCGAGCGGTCCAGCGGTCGTCAAAAGCTGCTCTGACTTTGCAAAAATATTTCGACGCCGAAGCGTCGTCCACTCTGTTCAAAGTTTGTCATACCTTATGCAGGGGCCCAGGTCTAGCTCCAGGGGACCAGACTGTGGTGGGACTCACCTGAGGAAGGAGAAGGAGCGGTTGGAAGTTGGTGGCAAACTTTAGGGGATCTCCTTCCACTCCTCCACCACCTCGACTCTTTGCTGTGCGTCTGCTTCGCCAATACAGCGCTGTGTGCCTCGAAGAATGAGCAAGCTTGAAAGACACGGAAGAAGTATGTTGGATCCTCTCACACAGAGTCCCCGGACAGCGCAAGACTCGAGGCACATGTACGTCTTCTGAGCTTGCTTCTAATGCTTGCGGACGATCGAAATGCTTGAGCGCCACAGAAGAGAGAGATCTGTAGCAACTAGATAGAATTGGAAAGAAGTAGGCTCTGACATTGAGTCGGGATCAAGTATCTTCCTTGGCTAACTCGTACTCCATTTGCAAATACTCTTCGGGTTTAGGAGCTCTACAAGCATTGTGCCTTCGGGACAGCTCCAAGATACCGAACGTGCTGATGTAGATTTTCAGATAGATGGGCACTCCACTTAGGTGTCTGGCCTCATTCGTAAACACCCATGGCGGGATCAGCTCAACGAGTTTTCAAACACAGGCACCACGTCAGGCAACGGCAACGAGCGACGCCATCGAGGTGCCTTCGTCTCACCGCATTTCATTGACCGTCAAGAGGCAATGGACAAGTCACATCCCTGGCCCCAACCTTGTATGTTCCACCTGGAAGTGGACTCCCTCCCTCTCCCCGACCTTCCAATTGATCATCAAATATCCCGGTCTCTGCGGCAATCAGTCGACACCATGAACGCACCGCGAATCCCTTGTAACATAGGCAGAAATCTCCATTTTATATGTATACTCATGAGTGGTGGGATGGTCACCCAAGCTCAATGAGGCTACTCTTGCTTTTCGCAGCATCACATGTTGCAGACCGCAATATTTTACAAGCGGTCGGTCTTGACGAGTTGGTCTGCCTACTCTAACATACGTATGACCAGTCTCACATCGAGAATCCGAAAGACCGAACACTATAGCAATCCTGCGCCGGTCATAATGCACCAGGTCAAGGTATCACGCAGTAAACAATGACGACTTCATACTGCATCATGCGAACATCAAGCCTAGGTTCGAGCCTGTGCCTTGTCCCTCTCTCCACGGGAACAAGGGTGATTACGCTGATTGTATCGCACGAAAGCTCGAGTGGGACTCAAAGCCCGTAATCATTATCGCCGAAGCCACGCATCCCATATGACGTCTCAAAACAATGAACGTCCTTCAGGCAACTGGTCGTCCGCCTGGTAACGACTGTCGCAAAGGAAGGGAAGCAGGAGACGGGAGACGGACGGTGTCATTGAGCCCACCGTGCGCACCCTCCCGTAACTTTCTGTATCCATTCCAGCAGCTTCTCTGCTGTACCCTTTCGCAACCGAGCACCCAAATTGGTCAGCTTCATAAGGTAATGACCGCGCTCTTACCTCATCTTGCATCCCGCCTCCGAGAGGAGCTTGCTTTGGTTGAAGAACTATACCGGTTTTGTTCGACCGCACTGTGAGGCGGCTGTTTTGCTGCCAATCGATTCTTCCCCTAGATCAGGCCCGTATTGAACGTATTCCCGGGATGTACACATGGGGCACTTCGCATTCTCGAGCACCTTCTCGATAGCCTGTGGATCATGAGTTCTCATTTGTCCAGTCGTATTGATATGGATGGCAGAATGTATAACGTTGAGATCAGGCTCCATGACCCATGGTCAGGAATGGAGGTAAGAAGTTTGAGCTGCAGGCGAAGGAGGATGAATTCAAGAAGGATCATCCGAGCGAGAAGTCGGGCTAGAGGGACACAACGCGCTCGTGTATCGCAGACTGCAGGATAAGGACCATCTGCTGTTGGTGGAGGAGCGCGTCCATGTAGAGGCAACTGTGAAGGAGTGCTGAGCTACGGTGATTATATTGGAGCGGCGGCGGCGATCTCCGAAAGCACCCCCGTCGACGGCGACATGAAGGTGCTACGAGTACTATACTTTAGACAGCATCATGATGCCCTTCCTCATTTCACCACAACGCTCTCCGGACCCTCGCTCGGTCGTACCATCGGTCAGTTTCATATACAGCTATCGCATTCATAAAACCACGTGCCCCTGTCCTGTTACCGATCACGCCATAAGCATACCCTCCAAACAGCCCTTTTTAGCGGTCTCGATGCGCTTACCGTGGCAATCCTGTCCTTGCTGATACGGTAAGAGTCAATGCGAAGGGTATAAGTGTCCATCATGGCTCGGCGACAGAGGAGATATAACTCGCATTTGTCACCGAGCTGACCTTCGCGAGGTAGGGGGAGATCCGTGTCGCAGGAGGAGGGACAAAGACGAAGTCTTGATCGCGTCTTGGTTGGAAGCCTTGATATCCTAAAGTCAGCCATATCTGATAGCCTACACGCTGCAATGTATAGAGCGTAAAACAGCTCGCTCCCGAATCCTTCAACACGTTCAACTCGCCATACTCCTCCGACATCACCAGACCCCTCAACGTAAGTAGGTCCATTGTCGCATCAGCCACCACGAAGAACCCTTATGCATTTAGGGTAATCGTTAAAGTACACTCAGGCCAGGGGCGAGGCCTCACAGCCTCGCTCGATTTGTGGGTTGTGAAAAGATCCTTCCATCCGGATGTAGGGCTTGCCAGAAAGCCTGAAAGGCTTCCGCAGCTTCGGGACTTTCAGCGACTCTCTGTCACCTCCAGTTTCAACCACCTGACAATCCGAAAAGTCAACGCCTCTGTCATTCTCCTCCTCTGCGTTCTAAGGTGCAGGTTGACTGGCAAAGTCCTCCCCTTCCCCGTCCCGGTCCTCCAGGTCATCGAACACCTTTGGAATGGCCGAAATCCCTGCCGTGTACAGGTGATGGTTCGATGGCACGAGTGACTCTCACCATCGACTTTTCGTGCCGTAGAGGCCATTCAGCGGGTCGCACAGACCGAAGTCGATAGGTCTGGCTTGTGGCTTGGTTGGACGATCAACGAAGGGAGCCCTCCTCTTGGGCAAACATAGATAGTCGGATGGACGGCTCATCGAGATGGGGGGAGTTACCGGGGCCTCTAGCAGTCCCAATAATACCATCTCAGTGTCCCGGACCGCGGTCAAAGGCGCCTCGATGTCATGCAGGACTCGGACGCTTTTCTCCTCCTATAAGTCGCTCGCTCGTCGGGCAAAAAGGCGGCGCATGAAAGTCCTAACGCGTCAACTCGGATCCCTGACCACATGCACCTACTTTTGAAGACTTCCTCACACCTTGCAGTCATCCCTGTGAGCCTCTTCCGTCCTTCTCTTCCATCTTTCTGAGCGAGACGCTCAGGAGGCTCTTCGCCTTGGGCTTAGCTGCACGTGCAGCGAAAAGGCGTTACTGGCGACGTGTGCTATGACCTGGAGAGATACCCAGCTGACTCAACTGAACCGTGTCCGTCTCGAGTAATCACATGATTGGGGCAGGAGGAAAAGACATGGACTTGACGGACGGGGTGGATCTGCTCATGCTACGGGATTCTAAGTGTCAGCGATCCGCAGACGATGCGAAGATTCTGCTCACCACGGGTCGAGGTCGGCTGACTGGTCGACACGGCTCCTTGGCTGTTGCGCTGAAGGGTGTGCTCGCTAGCTGTACTCCGTATCTGTATCATGGTTCGACCCTCAGCTGGAAACAATTGCAAAAGATGGCGGACGAGGATGATCGATACTGCGCGCGCCGCGCGCTGCCCCTCGACGCATCCCCCAACACATCAACTTACACATCCGTTCACACATCCTTTGACGCATCCTTTGAGGCATCCTTTGAGGCATCCTTTGAGGCATCCTTTGGCATATCTTTTGACGCTCGCTTCTCTCTCGCTGACAACACATCATGGGCCGATGTTGAATTGCCTGTGAGTGTGTAAGGAGCTGTCGCTGTGGCCCGCGGAACGCGTCTTTCGACACTGAGCTGCGCGCTGCAGCCGTCGATTTGCGCACCCCTTTATGGTAGGCGATGTCACATGAAAGAGTCAAGGAAAGATGTTTGGCGACATTCCTGCGAGTTTAACAACGCGTGTGGAGGTGAATGTGGCGCAGGGGGGGGGCAAAACGAACTGCAAAAGTCGTCCATGCTATCCCCAGCGGTCGTCGAAAGCTGCTCTGACATTGCAAAAATATTTCGACGCCGAAGCGTCGTCCACTCTGTTCAAAGTTTGTCATCCTTATGCAGGGGCCTGAGGATTAGCATTACGCGGACGGGTGGCAAATTTCGACCAACAATGCTAATCTTCTCCTACACGAGCCATCAGCCACTGGGGTTCGAACGAACGGTCTGTACTGACTGTATCGTTCTAGAGGGTCAGTTTACAAACTTTACACCTCGGACAGCGTGGGCTTACCCAATTTTGTTATGGGCCCGGCAGTTACGCCGGGCAATGGGCCCCACACTTTGTCATCTTCATATAACTGTCAAAGGCAATGCGCAGGGCGTATCTCAGTGGCGGCGGGATACTGTGGGACGGAGCGCAGTGGTCAAGTAAAATAATCAACTTTTGTTGGGCTGTGCTATGGTGACCTAATGATGGACCTGGTACTGGGTTAGAAGAGAAGGAAGACGGTTGGGGTGAGTGATTAATCAGTTGGAAGGTTGGACAGAAGAAGTAAATGACAGCAGGTGAAAGCTTGACAGTTCAAAGATTGTACCGTGCCACGGTGTTCGGTCTCGTCTCCTCGGGGATATTGATTCCTCCTCGCAAGGTCTGGGAAGCGGGTCGCGCCATCGAGAATCAGAGAGGTCGATGAAATGTTCTGCCTGAAGATCCCTCGAGTCCCCCATTCACCGATGGAGGTGTATAACACACCCAAGGAGCGTACCCAATGTTCTCGGCCTTCCACATCAGAGGACCGCTGCGACATTAAACCACTGTAGCTGCATAACGAGAAGGGTCGAAACGCAGCTACGGTAAAGCGCAAACAATACGATGCCGGTGACTCAGTCGTGTAAAGCCACGCCTGACTGGAAGTTCTAGTCCCTAAGTATATCAATCAAGGTCTCCACGTGGATAAATGGGGCAAGACCGAGAACAAGAGGGGCATCCAGAGGAGAGGGTTCATTGAGTAGGATGAGAGATGAAGAGACGACTCTCACACTTGTCCGAAAACGCGATGACCCCTTCGCCTCCTTTCGGTCTCGGCTGCTCTGGTCACCGCAGTAGGTCTCTCCTTCATTCCAGCAACTCGCGCCCCCTTTCGGACGGGAACAGCTCTATCTCACTGTTCGTCGTCACTACACCTGTGTGACAGCCCTGCAGCGCTCAGTCAGGAAGAGCAATAGCAAAATGGCCCTTCAACTCTGCTTGAGATCGCTGCTCGAGACGACTCTGCTTCAGATCGGTCTTTCTTCGTTGAATGTCAATGACGGAACCGACTGCCTAGAACAGCAGGTATTGCTGGCGGACGATTGCGTATTCCTTTCCCCGTCATCCTTATTCCCCCATCTTTTTAGAAGCCTGCCGCAACCACCCATGACCTGCAGCTGTCCTTCGATTTTGTCGATTTCCCTACACTTGTTGATGGAGTAATCGGATCCAATCAACCCAAAGCCCACATGCAACTGACGTCAAGTGCTCACCGATTGTTCTTGTCTTCATGGAGTTTCGCTCACATCTTTCCTGCCGTATGCCTTACAGATTGGTCGTATCCGGACTGGCACAACGGTCGGGATCGTCCACATCATTGGAGTAATTGTCCAACGCCTTGCATCGTAGATGATATCAGGGGCAGAGTGAGGTGCAATGACAGTCACCAGGGGGTAGCAGCACCTGTCAAGGCAGAAGGGTCACGGATATCCACTATCACTTGCACATGCAATAGCCGAGCACCATCGGGTCCAATCAGAGCATCGGCTATATAAATCTCTTCAGCTACGAGCTACAGTATGTGCTTTGTGCCGAGGAAGGCATGATTGGACCTAATATAGCGAGCTAAGTTGAACTACGAGAATCAAGTTGAACTACCAGAACCCAAGCTCGACGGGCGTCAGCTCACCAAGCCATCGTCTGAATTCGCAGACGGCAAGGATCTGGGGGCAATTGGCCTTCAAGGAGATGATCTTCTGGTGTGAGAAAACGTGACCATGATCACGTAGATGATCCGGACATTCCAACAGCCACGCGTTTGACATCAATCCAAACTTGATCAAGTGAGTAATGTCTCCATCGAAATGTGGCCAGTACTCAGTATGAAACCAAGTCTGTGGTACACAGGACGGGATCTTCATCGATCAATTACCAGGGACACAACGCAGCTGTACTAGCACGGCAGCTTGCAGATCAAAGCTGACATTCGCCACGGTTCCAAGCCAGAACGCTCCACCATCTTCTGTCCGCCCGATGCACATATGCGGCACGTGGGATGAAGCCGAAGACCAAAGAGGAGTGGTGATAGGCTGAGATGATGTTGATGGGGCGACACGGAAGCGCAGCTCTCGTAAACCTTTGTAGCCTGATCACCATTCATCTTCTTGGTATACAACGCCGAGGACAAACGAAGCCGCGTTGGAACTCAGCATGAGGTTTCTGCTCTCGAGACAGCCTCGAGAGATTGCTATCCGCTACAATGCCATGTAAGCCCCGGCGCTGCTGGCTGTTGTCCAATGATGAAGCCGAATTGATCGGGGGGATCAGTGAGGTCATCGAACTAGGTACTCTATCCGTAGAGCTTCCTCAAAAGATACCATCAATCACGTTGATGATACCCAGTACGTACCTAAGTACGGTCGCCTACATCACATGGCAGTGCCGCATTAGGCGAGAGTCAACCCTGAGCTCGAGTGTCTAGGTAACAGCACGGAACAGAGGGATCGAAACCCGTGCAGTTGGTGAGCGGATCACAATTCGTCCCTGCCATTAACAACATATCACGTCTGTCAGTAAGGGGGTCATCTTGCGTCAAGTCATTCGTATTGACCTATGAGTGTGTAGGGTGGTCGACGAGCCGACCTCTTCCCTCGGCAGGCTATTCTGATGAACGGCATGTCGAGATGGGCGAGACTTCCCGTTGGACCCCCCTCGGAGATCCCAACAGCTACATAGGGACCTGAAGACATACCCATCGTCCATTTTCAAGCATCTCATGGAGGAGCTCGCTGCTGAATCTCCTCACCGCATCATCCACTGCCATACCCATCCGCCTTCGCCGACGCTCGTGTCGGCAACATGGTTATAATCAGGGTACCCACTAGGCGACGAAGAGCTTCTCTCTCTGAAGGAGAAACACCGCTGCAGTTTGTCCCGAACAGCTTTTCAAAACGGCTGACAGGCCAGCTCTGTTCTCCGGACAGGTATCACAACCTCGTTGCCAGGTCGACGTCTTCTTTGGTATCATCCGCATCTCAATATGCGAGACCATCGGGCGATCCTGCCTCTATCATCTCTCACCCTCCCTCTTCCTCGTACTTCAGCCTCATAATAGGCATGTCAAACCTTGCGTAGTGGCGAGCCGGTACATCTTGTCGAGGCTGACGCATCTTTGTATCCACTTTGTTGGAGTACATCATCCGCGAGCGATCGTGATCGTAAGACCCTTGGTATTGTGGTGATCTAATATCATGGTCAACCACCTGGATGACCGCGTGGTTTTGGCTGACTCCCCGTAATACGTGTCTTCGGGTGCGTAATTCACTCGAGGTGGTCCTATACAGGGGCAATCCGATCTGCCACAGCTGCCGCGCAGTCCCCATATGTGTCAGTCGAACAGCCTACTTGTGTCATCAAGAGCTTAAATATAAGCTCTTATCGCTGCTTATATCGAATTTTCATCGCCGCCAAGCTTGCTCGACGCTCAAAGTCGATGCAGAACTCGCAAGATCCACGTCCTCGGTTGGCATTTGATGCCAATGGCGTATTTCGCAGGCCGATATGACTTCACCTGGCAATCTCACGACATCATCGATACATCACCTAAAAGCGACCCACTGCCTATCTGTCACATATAAGTGTCGACAACATGAATGCAGTGATGTTGGACTTTGTGTGCGATTAATGCTGAATCCGCTCGAGCAAAAGAAGCTTTTCGAGCCTTCGATGCTTTCACACATCCACGTACTGTACGCTTTATCAGTAGGAAGAAGAGGTGCTATGCGAGGATAGAGCTCACACAATGACTCGAAGGCGTCTGATATAACGAGCAAGCTCAATGACGGCTACTGAAAATCCGGCTCTGAGAAATGGAACAACGACCTTTGAGAACTGTACATTTGCGCAGCGCACGTTGCGTCTCACCGTTCTTGTTAAGACTGCCGGATCTGCACTTTTCTGTGCCCGAGACTCATGGTATGGCCATCTTTGCGTCACTGACCAAGCGCATATGCATGAGACGACCGCCTTCAGCTTTCATAGCCCCTCATTGTTATCCACCCCCCGCTGTGATGTGCCGCGCCGATCTTTACAAGCATCCGGTCAAACTGGGTTACTAGTGCCTGCAACTCTGGTAGACAATGTAGATTGAAACCATGCAAAGAGATAGAATGTCTGGGGAGCTAATTCCCAGTGGTAACTACTTAAATACCTATGAGCTCTCGGTTGGAATTTGGTAGTCCCGACCCATGATCCAGTGATATACGCCGTGATTTATGACACCCGGCCGATTCTTGAGATTGGAAGGTTTCGAGCCGCCTCACGTTGCTCCAATTACGAGTTTGTAGAGTTTCCACACCGGGTCGATATATGGTTAGATGTGGGTGACTGTGAAGAGTCATGATACGGGTCCACGCATTTGAGTGGTATCAGTAACTGAGCGCTTGTATGAGCTGATACCAGTATTGTCTGCAATGGTGAGCAGACTTCAGTGACAATAAGTTCATGGACGTAGAAGACATCATATAAGGTGAACGAACGCAAAGGATGAAGAGGGTGGGGTCGCTACTACCATCGATGCAATTGTCGAATTTGCAACGTCCCATATCTCCTTCGAGATGAGAATGTCGACCATTGATTGCCATGAGCAGTAGTATGGGTTGTCCCACGAGGCCGAAGCCACTCTCCCGTTGGGAATGATCATCAATTTCTCGAGAATGGGGGCCATATTCTCTGCCCAGGTGTCCACCTCCGCCAGGTCGACCCACAGCTGCGGTCGATCCGCTTGATCGATTTCCTGGATTTGGCTCTTGCAGCCGACGCTCTGCAGAAGGTGGATGCGATGAGACAGGGTAAAAACTCCACCTGTTGTTGAGCGTACATAAAATTCGGTTTCAACCCCAGAACCCAGCTGAGGTCCTCCTCCATCGCATTATCCTCCCCCTACTCGTTCGCGTCCACGCTCCATTCTTCCTCTTCATCTTCCAACTCCGGGATACCTTCAGGACTGCCATGATTGTTGCAGGACTCGTTGGCAGAAAAAGAGCAGTCGTCGCCGGCTGGGGAGAGATAGGCAGGGGATAAGCCTTGAAGCGTTAATGCCTCGTGGACGCGTGTGACCATTCTCAGCGAGTCTCGTGAAGCGAGAAGGAGAGTCTGTGCTCGGTACTGTAGCCCCCTATAGGCTGATGACCATCCCCGGCAGGTACCGCCAATGGAAGACGTCCATTGCAGCATTCGCACAGTGTCGACCCACCATGACCTGGGTCCTGATAGCCAAAAGCTGGCCACCGGTAGACAACAGCCCGTATCCATTCTTTCGAGATGTGCTGTAATCCTTGGCGTTCTTAGACATCAGCAGAGAACCTCAGTAAAGAGTGACTCATGCAGGTCCCGAAGTCACTCTGGCAGCACATCACACAGCCGTCCGCATAGCCCCTCACCGTTGTCAAAACACCCAGAGCTAGAAATTCATCGACATTGGGACTGTGTTGACCATATTGGAGGTGGAATCGACCATATTGGAGGTGGAATCGTCGAAGAGGAAATGTACTATACCTGTGTACAGCCATGGACGGCTGGACTGCGGGCATAGCGCTCGCAGGAGGAATAGCCGCTTTGAGAGATGGAGCCATGTGCCGACGTTGATGAACATCCGGTTGGCGGTCCAGATGTTCTGTGATGAACAATGATTGGTATAGACCCAGCGTGAACTCACGGAGATGATCTGGAGATTGGCTTCGTAGGCCGGACGGACGAAGTTGTGAAGCGACTCTTGAGAGTCGGAGTAAGAGACGGCTCTTATCGCAGACGGAGGAAGATCGCCTAGACACTCACAAACAGTCGATCCCTCTCCCACTCGGATTTGAGTCCGCTCATTTCTTCTTCAAGGTATCGATCCAGACGAGGGGCGAGATGTCGGCGGACGGACGTGGAGGGAGGTTGGTCGTGAAGGGAGGTTGGTGGGTGATTCGTCAAAGGTTTCCTCACATCGAATTTTGATGTCTTCAGACCCGTCTCCGCCGTCGTCGTATTGCTTCGATCTCTCCGTCCCTTTGCCCTTCGTCACCGGCCCATCCTTCCCCTTCTTTTTTGCTCCTTGCTCCTCGTCCTTGACATCCCCCTTTTCCTCCTTGTTCTTCCGATTTTTCCCAGCAGCTTCCCCATCCGCCTCCACCTCTGTCGAGGCGAATACGTCCAAACGTCAGGCTAGTTCAACGCCTGCCTGGTCGTACTCTGCCTCGCAGATCTCGCAGAAACCTTCCGCCTCCTCACTCCCCATACTAGTCAACAGCTTGTCGAGAATCGGGACAAGGTGGGTCCCTATCTGCGCCAGGACCCCTTCCACTCGGCGCAATTGCAGCCTCGTTGTCTCACTGTCCGCCGAGAAAGCCCCTTGCTCGTCGTAAATGGCACTGAGATAAGTGCCACAGAGCTAATATCAGCGCAGTCATCAAGAGAGTATAGCGCACCTTTCTGAGGGCCTTCAGCTACTGTGCGATGCTGAGCATGACGGCCATCTTTTCCTCACTGGCTGCTTTCGGCTCGCCCTTAACCCACTAGCACGTCACTGTGGTCTAGAGGTGTACGACTCACACAGGCAGCTTCTCTGACGATCGAAAAACCTCTCTGTTCGTCCTCTTCCTCTCGCTCTACCGGTAGATTGTACGCCTGTCGCACCACCAGAGGCAACACCACGGGTCAGTATGTGTTGTTGAAATGTCTCAATGCCTACCTACAGCCTCACAATCGACGGGAAACATGCTGACTTTCAGATCGACATCCAAGATCTCTCGCACCTTGTCCGCTAACATTTACGGGGACGTATTGGACTCTCCATGACGCCATCCTCGTCTGTTCTCCCCATCCGTATCTGCCAATTCTGTACAGAGTGGCGGATTTGCTACGTGGTCAAACCTGCTTCGCTAGCCTATACGCCTATGCATAAGCTCACCGTTCGAGGACGTTGATATGATTTCCAGAGCTTTGTCGCACTCTGTAGAGCTGGCCTCCGCGCTGGGACATACGTCGAGTGATGCTCGGTATTCTGAAACTGTACGTCGTGACGACCATATTGCCGCATCGCGCAAATCCGGTGAGCGGAACGACAGGGGAAATACCGAGTTTGAGGAAGGCGCTGGTGCGTGTGGGTTGTTAAGCTTCTGATGCGAGATCTCGATGTTTTGTGGTGAGAGCGTCGGTCGCTAATTTTAAAGGGTAGACAGTGAAGGTGCATAGCGTTCTGTACGACCGGATGTGTACCCAAGGCTATCGGTAGAGTCGCGACGGGGACATTAATTCACAGCAATCGAGGAGTAAATTCTTTTCTTCTTGGTTTTATCGGAGTATCAGTCTCTCGGGATCCAACACAGCACCCCTTGAATGGTGATAGATAGCGTCGAGTCTAGGGTTGTCAGGCAGTCTGAGTGTATGCATGCGGCTCCCGTATATCAATCTATAGCGCGGTCAAATACCTCCACCCGCCAGCGGTCTTCACGATAACATACTTGTTTCGGAAAATCTTGTCCTCTTGGTGTATGACGCATCCATAGTAGAGAAAGATGGCGATGAATATCGTGTCGAAGGTGCCGAAAATCAAGACTACTAGACAGACCCATACTTCTAGTCTCCCCACACTTTTGGTAGTCTCGTGTCTCCATCCCCTTCTCGCCACATGTACGCTTATTGAAAGGCGTTCCGGTAGTGCCACAGAATGAAAGGCGGGTCGACCGTCGTCTTCTGGGACAAAGAGATTAGATCGTCCACAGACATGACACGGAGTTGTGCCGTCTTCGCCGTTATCTTCGTACCCCAACACACGAAATGGAGCAATCAAGGCGCGAAGCCAGCTTCGAGCGTTGGTATGTTCTGATCCCGATTTCTGGCAGTTGAGCAGGGTCAGGTTGAGGGGCGTTTGTACTTACTGTGGATCGATTTCCTATGGTGACAGCAATGAGCAAACCTCCCACATAGTCCCTCAAGTCTGCCAGCACCTTCAGGATGTCGAGCTCTGGCACGTTCTCCGCTCCTATCTGCCCCGCCTTCATGGTCAATTCGTCAAAAATAGCATCCACGCTCCACGGGTAGAGGAAGGGTCGAGAGCTGAGCATCGCGACTGCACAGATGAGACTGATGCGTTTTCGAATTTGGTCTAGCTCGAGAGGGAGGAAGAGGTGTCCTTTGCGAGCAAGGATGGTCTGATGATCAGCTCGGATCCGATCACTAGACTTGCCGAAACCGTTGACAGGGTATCCTGATAGTACGCCGATCCGAAGTCTCGGGTTCTTCTGAGGTTGTCTCTGTTGTGCTCGACAATCTCTTCGCGACTGATCGCTCGGATGATGGCTTGCTGACAGGACTGTACCGCCACTGTTCGGCTTGGGCTCATGAACCGAGCCTCCTCCTCCTCTATGAGCTGCGTCCACTTGAGCAGAGCTTGGTCAAAGGTCGGAGCAGTACCTGTCGAAGCAGGCAGGTCGAGCGTTGTGGGTTCGATGTGGAGGTTGTAATCATCGTCGTCTTGCGTAAGGTCTATCGCATTCTCGATGTTGATGCCCAGATTGTTGTAATCGGCGTGAAGATCAAAGCCGACAAAGTCCGAGCCGGGCTTGGATGCTTCCTCGAGCTTTACGAATTGATTGAATCGCTCCGAGCGATGCTGCTCGCAGTCTGGGTCTTGTGACCCCAGGCACCCGCTCATTGCGGCGACAATTGCGCCTTCTGCGGGGGCGCCAATTGCTCCATCTGCCATGTCCATCTTCTCTTCTTCTTCTTCTTCCTCCTCGGCTTTGATCCCCCCCTCTATGACTGGATTCGGCTGAAGATCGGATCTGGGGTGCTCGGTGTGATCGGGCCAAGCTTCTGTGGAAGGCGCGACACCCCCACGGAGCTTGAATATCGGTTTAGAAGGGGTAGTGGTCGAGATTCGCAGGGGAGTGTCGTCGATTCCTGTCTGGAGATGGTCGAGGAGATCGATGAGGGGTGAGGAGAGACGACGGATGGTTTGTTGGTGGACCGCAATCTCTGCGGCGTGGTCTGTCGCCAGTTGTTGACCGCTCCTACCGGAAGCTCTCCTTGATGCCATTGCACTGACAAGCAAGGCTCCGATAGCCTATCATTAGTTCACTACCCCCACGCTAAACTCACCTCTCTTGCTGTACGGCCGGCCAATGACAGAGTGATGCCCGCCGCAAGCTCTTCTGGCGATGCCTGTACCGGACGAGCGCGGATATACTACGTTGTCAGTTTTCGATTCACACAATTACCCACAGTGCCTATCGACGCCGATCCATTGTCCCTTTTCAATTGAAGGGCTTTGTGGATGAGCGGCTGCTCCAATTCCGGCCAGACATTGCTCATGAAATATCTCCAAGCCTGTCGTCAGAATAAACATCATGCGCAGAACAACTCACCGCCTCGTCCAACCCCATAATCTTCATGCCCTCCGCCTTGTCGAGGTACAATGCCGTCGCTCCCCTCAAGAACCCTCCTTGCCTGAGATGTCCACCCATCTGCAGCTCACCCAGTATTTCGGACACTGCGAGGGATTGTGCCAAGAGGTCAAGCCTGCTGTTCAATCTCATCATTTCGGGGGCCAACTTACGCCTCTGAACGAGAGTCCTCTTCGCAATCTATCCATGCCAATAGCTTCTCCCCCGTACCCATTCCCCACTGACCTCCCCAATTGGTCTGCCTTAGAAGGTGTTGACCGCACTCGTCTCCCATCTTGCATCCCGCCTCCCAGAAGAGCTTGCTCGGATCGAAGAAGCACTCCTTCCCCACAAAATTATGGGGCTTCTTTTGAAGCTTTTCCAAAGCAATCCGTTTACTCTTCATATCTCCCCCTAGCTTCTTTGCCTGGTCAGGCCCATACTGGGTGTATCCAGACGGGTACTTGGAGCACTTTGTATAGCTGAGCACCATTTCGGGCAACAATATAAAGGCCGATGTGTAGGGGACCGCCGTTTTCTTGTCACTTTCCTGCACAATTTGCCTCCATCCACCGCAGTATGTGAGCAAATGATACGAGTGCCGAAAAAACGTCGCTTCATCGAGCCCAATGGCTTCGGTATCCCGAATCCAGTAGTATAGCTCCGCGATTGATTCGTAGAGCATTTCTCGTATCTCATCATCCGGCTCGCCTGTCCATCTTCCTTGATGCAAACACCAATGACTTTGGGCAATAGTGGTGGCTGGTTGTCGAGGGGTCCATCCGTGATCAAAGGGGTAAGGTTCCATTGGCGTCTTTGATCGATCCGATAGAAATAATGGGGGTCAGGGTAGGCTGATACCGTAGCTGAGCGGCGATGAATTGCAGTGAAGATGTTCAGATGCTTGTACTTGTGCGTGAGATATCAATAACGAGCAATGGAGACAATTAGGATCAGAAAGAGAACTCGAGGTCATATCAAACGATCGCGAGAAGGGCGCGTTTGAGGGGCGATACCCTGGGGATCTAAACCACCCTTGATCGCATGCTCGGGTGCGTTTGAGCCCCTTGGTGATCGAGAAGAACCTGAAGGTCCATCAAGTTCGGCTTTGTGTTGACCGCGTACTGAGCGACGGAGAGTGAGACGGAGATATCGACGCAGACTGCGGCCCTGAAACCAACTCGGTTGCCTTTAGCAGTATATACTATCTCGTAAGTCAATATCCATACACATCCAATCGTCCATAACCACCATTCGGTACTAATACAATTCCGTCTCCATGCATACACCTTCAATCATCGCCATGGATAGTAAATATTTGGCTTCTAAGTCGCTCAGTGTCGCATCGTAAATTCCTGACTCACCCTGACCAGGCGTTTAGGTCTATCTTGCATCGTGTGCTGTCCCTCGTTCTCTTTTCCACTGGACCTAGATCGCTGCTTGTCAGTCGCCATCTAGAAGTAAATCTACCTTCGGCTCGTTAGACCAGTACTGATCGTCCTTTTCATCCTTGCCCCGTTTAACTCCTCTGCTCGGCCCTACCTCGGCATCGTGATGATCACCGAACCTATTCGCACCGAGCTCCACTATGACTCCCCTCACCATCTTTCCCACGGATGGCTCTTCTTCCTGTTCGGCCTCTTCGAACTCTTCTTCTTCCCCTTTCTGCTGTGCCCCCTCTTCCTCCTCTTCCTCCTCTTGCTTCTCTTCCTCCTCTTCCTCCTCTTCCTCCTCTTCCTCCTCTTGCTCCATCTCGTTCTCCTCACCCTGCTCACTCTCCTTCTCCTTCTCTTCTTCCTCCTCATCCTCCTCCTCCCCATGCCCCTCCTCCTCTACTCCCTCATCATCTTTCTCCTCCATTCGCTCTTTGTTCTTCTGGGCCCTTCGTTGATGACCGGTAAGCAGCGTCTCGCCTCTAGTCGCGGCAGCGGCGATCATCGCCTTTGTCGTGTACTTCCCCCTTTTGGGGGCGTTGGGGTCTTGCTTGGCCTTTTGAACATATGTGGCCTGCGTCTCTCCATTCTTTCTCGCTTCAAGAGCTTCGATCGCTAGCGTATCAGTGTGAGGAAGCTCAGAGGACGTACTCTTGAATCTCGCCCCTCTTCGTATAGGCTCTGTGAGGGGATCACCATCGAACTCCTTCCATCGTTTCCAGTTCTCCTGTCTTTCCTTCTCATATCGAGCTGCTTGTCGTGCGTTCTTTTCTTGCCTCCTCTTCTCCTTGGCCCCTACATCCCCGAGCTCCTCTCGCAGGGCCTCCTTGGCCTCTCGCTGCTTCCTTACCTCGGACCCCCTCTCCGTCCGCGCCTCGATGAACCCTTCCACCTCCTTAACCAGCAGCTCAATATCGGGTCGTTTCCGTCTCAGAGACTGCCTCATGAGCTCCTCGGGAGAGGTGTGGTGCCATTGACACCTCTCAGCCGCCCGATCGGTGACGTCCGCCTTGCCGTAATAGTAAGGCTTTGTCGGCATGGTGAGTATGCTGAGTCTCGGGGAGGAGGAAGGGGGTGTAGTGACTGAGCGGTGTTGAGGGTCGATCGATCTGTGTGAGTGGATAGGGGAGAGAGAGAGAAGAGGAGGAGGGAGATGAGGCGGTGGGAGATGAGCGGTGAGTCAACCATCAGACCTCTCCGGCGCACAGACCGCCTTCCTCACTCCACCCCACCGGACTCTTCTCTTCCTCTGCTCGCCTCATGGATCTTTATCGACTCGTAGAGTCTGTCTAATGATCAACCACGATGCATATCATCGACAGCTCGTCCTCGCAATGCATGTCAATTTTGAGTGATTTCAGTCACGTCAGATTGGGGTAATTGGGGCAACCTGCGTCGCAAAGGGCGCCGTCGGTTACGTCTCAAGAGCCGGATAGATTTTGCCGGATGCCAAAGGGTGAGCAAACCGGATGCATGAGATACGTGAGTATATACATTACACAATTCTATGCACAGACGTATCATCACCTTTCGACTTCTGTATCATCAGGATCGTGTTGTTTCAAGGCAATGCCTGGACATACTATTCAGATCAGGAGCTTGTTGCAGCTTATACTCGCGATCGCTAGCCTCGTCTGTTGTAAGACCTTTTAATGAGAGGGGCATTTTCGTCTTCCTCGCTGCTCGCATGTCGCTTGGATGCCGTAGACATTGACAGATCAGATCTGAGTCGCGATCGAGGCCGTTGCTGAGCTCTTGACATTGCCAGGTCCCGTAAAGATTGCTGTCTAGCTTCTGTCGCAGGGTTGAGCGACATTCGATGCATTCCAAGATTCGATGACAGTGTGCTCTTAGAACGTCGAGTCGACTCGTCGTCGCTGGTCGGGGTATCGTTCCGGTTCGAGGGACCGTCTGACCTCGGAACTAGGCCATCAGCAGTAGTAACTGCGGCAAAAACGTTCAGCGTACTTGAACGATATCTTCTCGGAACAGATCCCTTTGCTCCCTCTTCTTCATGGTCGTCTTGGTTGTGACCTTGGCGGTTTCCGTTATCCATTCCGTCCTGAAGATACCCCTGCTCATCCTCCTCCACCACCTCCTCCTCGTCGTCATCCTCATATTCCTCTCCATCCGACTCATCCCCGAGCGCTCTTGTGATCCAAGTCGCGGGGTCTAGATTCACTACATGTCAGCAAGACTACCAATTTGATACTCACTAGCAACAAGGACGCCTCCCGGTATGTTCACCTTGGGATATCGCTGTTTGTGCTCTTCATATCCCTTCAAGAAATATGCCCGGAAAGTCTCCTTGACCTTCTCACAGTTCTCCGCGGGCTGTCGATAAGCGATGATTGTCATCCCATCTTGGACAAAAAGCGCTTGAGAGTGATGAAAGGAGGTCGCAGCATCGCGAAGCGTGCCGTGCGCGGTCGTTTGTTCCGGTCGGTCGCCTTTGGTGATCAGTCCCATGTATGAAAAGATTGACGCCATCCAATCGCAGTTGCCGCAACCCCAAGTCTCTGGAGGTAGAAGCAGGCCTCCAACGATCGCGTCGGACCTCGCGGCTTGGGTTGTGTTCCCTTTGATCGGTTCGAGGTGTTTGGCGTGTCCCTTGAGCCCTCCACATGTGCTCTGAACGGTCAATCATCACTCAAGCGATCCAACACTCACCGATCTCATTACGTCGAATATTGGCATAAGCTGCTTCGGGGTATAGCTGATATTTCCTATATTGCCATCTTGAGGCAAGGTATGGAGCCGATTGACAAAAGGATTGGGCAATAGGGCAGCACACACCAGCCACTTGGGCTGTTTGTTGTTGACAACGGGTTGATTGTCGAAGCAAATCTGAGGATAGCCGGCAAGATGATCGAACTTAGCGGCTGGTCCTTCTGTGCCCTCTTGAACAACAGAAGGGAGTCTGCTGATGAGGATCATCTCGGCATATGGAAGAGGTCACATACTGGGCAAGTTGAATACACGCGGCGAAAAGGTATGTCTCCCATTCGGTCCGTTCGCGACCTTTCGCCATGGCGACCCTCCACAGCATATCGTAAGGGTCGAACGAGAGCCGCAGACCTTTAGGTCTGCCGATCTCATTCGCCTGGTTCATGAGTTTAAGAGGAAGCGTCCAGTTCTGCAGCCCTCGACCGTTGTATTTCTTGCCGACTTTCTACAAAGGTAAGTGCATCTTAGCAGGGTTGACTGACATGAAAGGTTGGTTGACTGTTTCCTCTTCCAGCCGCGGCGAGTGCCCTGATCTCGGCATCTGGATCATAGTAAGCCATATCGAGGAGAGCAGTGCAACAAGAAGTCAACCCTGCAGCGAGTGAGAAGTAAAATGAAGGCGTGTTAGTATCAGGGATCAAAGTCATCAGTCGCATGGCTCGTACGATCACCCTCACCTCGCTCGACACACACACGGTCACCCACAACTACACCCTTGATGGTCGCCGATTGCATCGGGTTGAGCGACGCGTTCTGCGGCGTGGCATGCGATACTCGGCTTAACCAAGCCTGACGTGGCAGAAAGTGAATTCCGCCGGATCATCGATATAGGGAGCCCCAGATTGACTTCCCATGTCTCCAAGTCCACTTCGACTTTCCTTGATTGAGCTTCACATGTCTGGGCTTTAACACTCTCTGTCCACCTTTCGAAAATGCCTTGCGTCTCTACCCTCCGATACAGTGACCCCCGCATCGACGGATACCTAAGATATGTAAGTGCTGGGCCGTATTCCTGCAGCGCCACGACACCAGTCACCCATCTTCCTCAGTCGCCTTCCTTTTCCTTTGCTTGCCATTGATTCCAGATGTACGACATCGATGGCATACAAGTAGCCTCCTTCCGAGAATCTGTGCTCTATCCAGCGATTGTACTCTACAGGATCTGCGAGGCGCAAGCACACGCCTCCGAGCTCTTGCTGGCCCTTTCCCTGGGTGACTTCCTCGCATTCCTCGCCTCCGAAGACTTCCATTTCCGAGCTATGTCAGCTCTCCAATCCTGGCTGGACCTGCTATTCGAGTAAGTTTGTCGTTCTCATGCGATCGATACTGACAACAGTCCGACGAATCCCCCGCCCTCCTACTTCGAGAGGGAAATTCGAGAAGGAATGGGACGAAGGGAATGGGACGAGGAGTTGTCCAAGGAGTTCCCGAGCCTCTTCTCCCAACCAGAATTCACCATCTGGTCCACCCTCGTTCCCCTTCCATCGCCTACCAACCCATCCTTCTCGCGTGATCCTGATGTCGGCCACCAACAACTAGTGTGCAACGGCGAAATGACGACTCTTTCAGACGAAGAGACCGCCCAACTGATCTGCCTGGCGCGAAGGGTGAGCAATTATTGCATGAGAATGGAAGTTACAATGGTATGCGAAACTGATGATCAGCTCGGTCCGACCGATCCCATCCACAACAACCCGGCAAAACGATCAGGGACATGTTTAACGCAGGCTCACCCTGATTTCCCCACAACCACCATCAATGATCTTCTTCCCGACCTACATCATTCCTCCCATCATTTCGGCTGCTCCAAAGTCATTCACAGGACCGTCCTTCCGACTTGCAATGCGTTCACCTACATCGTCGCATACGCTGACATGACGACCAAGGGGATTGAACAAGTGGGGGGAAGATATCACCGAAAATATGTGGAGGAGAATGTGGTTTGGTTCGCCAAGGTGCACAAGTATACATGGAACGACTATGTCAGATTGATCAGCATGTTTGCAGATGGCCGACAAGCTCCCCACTCACAACGATCTATATTCAACGATACGATGTCGAGCCTCCAAGGGAATTTCGAAGCTCTCAGGCGAGTTGCCGGCCTTTCTTTGCCTTCTTTGCCGGACTTCAAACTCTTCCCCAGACCCGGATTCGGTCCTCCCATCCCTACTCAGGATCTACGATACTAGAATCATGCGAGTTGGGGCGACATGATGGCATTCGGAGAGAAGCAAGTGAAGTCGTGGAATACGGTGCCATTCGCGGCGCAATCTGCGGCGGGAACGGCGAGGAATCAAGAGAACATCGCTTGCAAGGAGATTCGAATTATGTCGTGGGATAGTTGTATATAGACCGATGTAGATGTATGACAATGTTGGACAAAGTATGATACGGACGGCGAGAACAAGAACATCAGACAGGTTCGTAAAGTCGCTGATTGTCGTGATCAATAGGACTGAGAAGGAAGGGTGATCTGAAATGCTTCAGTCATGGACGTTCTCAACATCCAGTATATGACAATGTATGAGTGGGAGATGGCAACATAACATGGATGCAATGGGAAGGGGAAGACAACGAGGCGGTGTTTTCTGATAGTGGCGGAAGTGCTCGCAATTCGGCCGAGACGCGGTCGGTGATCACCGGCGTGGGAGTGTTGGCTCATTGCCTGAAGACTCGTGGTTCCCACGTGGAAAGCTTCGGAATAGGCAGGCAAGCGTCGGTCATCATCCACCGAGAGCAGAGGATTGCAGCTAGCGCAGGCCCTTCCGCTTGGCAGATCATCTGTGGGTTGTGTGAATCGCTCTCGTGTACAGCTGACCTCACTCATAACACAGTGTAGGTCGCAGGCGAGCCAACCGCATCGTCTTGCCATCCTGGCCCGCTAGAACTCGGACGAATTCCTGCGTCTGGCTATGACTGTCGTAAGGCCTAGCTATCGCGACCGGTGGAAGGACTGATCTCCCTTGCGAGTGTCAACAATGAGCGCGTCGAGTTGAATCCTTCCAGCAGTCCGTCTATGTTAAAGCAACTCATATAAGCGTAGCGAGGCTTCACTGGACTGGAAAACACTCGCCATCAACCGATAACACCGCATTACGCTCCCACCTCTGGTAGCGAATTACTAGGGTACAAAGGCAAGCTCTGACGGTACCCAGATGGCACCAGAAGACTTACAGATGACAGTGGTCCTCTTGTAGCTTCATTTGAGTCAACGTCTACTGCAACTCGGGTGATGCCATATCAATGCACCGATGCGACCCGATACCTACCAAAGCCGAATATTCAGCAAAGCGATTCGGTCCATCCCTCAACCAGCTCTTTTGCCTATCCCATCTGGCTACGGCACCACACAGCTATCACCACTACCCTAAGGCACTCGGGCGTGATCCATACCCAACGCAAAATGCAGCCTTGTGATAACAGCAAGGCTGGCGTAGTGGTAAGGAGTACAGTATTCTTGGCGTTCCAAATCACGCATCAGCCTCGCAAGCGAAATGACTTACACAAAACTCGGCATATAGCCGCATGGCAATTATCTGTGACAATTTTTGGTCTGCATCGACATGCTACAAATTGAAATCGTTCATTCTCGAGTGCTGGTTGAAATATTCCACCTCTTCCCGTTTACAGAGCGCCCCTGAGACCTGAAAATCAGCCGGTGCACATCTATCGAGGCCACCGACACATCCCATGGCTTCAAGCTTGTCTATATATGTTTGGTGATCCGATACTTGGCTGACAAGGGGGCTCATTCGCTGTCTCTATCCCAATTCTGCATCACCTGCACCGTATATGCTGGTTCTGGATGGTGACAACAAGTCTAGTAGTCCATGCCAACAAGCCTCTCTCATCGTCCAGAACCATTCAGACCCAGGAGCCAGGCCTAGAGTCTCAATTGCGGGCCTGAACCCGCAGAATCAAAAGGTGGAACAGCCTAAACGAAGTAGTAGAGCACCGACTATACAAGTTGATACATCAAGAACCCATCAAAGATTCGAAGAATGCTTACTTTCGACAATCACCAGACTACAATGCTCGACTACTTGATTGAAGCCAGGCTCCTGGCGAGTGAATGTTCCCTGCCAAGGGTGCCACGATCTGCGGTGACGCTCAGCTGAACCACCTATGCTCTTCTCCTGGACAAGCGTTGGATATCAGTAGAAACAAGCAAAGATGTCGACTCGCATCCACTGTCGAGACGCCCTTTGCTTGGTCACGAACCGTTTGATGAGTTTGAGAGTACCATACAGACTGCCTATTGGTCCCTACCGCACAGCTTGTCAATCTCCTTGACGTTGTGCAAGCTGAGATCAGCCGCGTGGCGTTGCGGGAGATTCACGCTCCCAGCAAGGACGAGCCCCTGGTAGGAAAGGCAGCACCTTTGCATGATACTCTAGCG
This sequence comes from Papiliotrema nemorosa, assembly GCA_032158125.1. NCBI lineage: Eukaryota > Fungi > Basidiomycota > Tremellomycetes > Tremellales > Rhynchogastremaceae > Papiliotrema > Papiliotrema nemorosa. The sequence continues at coordinate 828,074 of JASKOT010000005.1, read as the reverse complement.
AATGTTCACAACGATGGTCGTGCATGTAGATGGCGTTCACATACCGTTTATATTTATGATCGCGCACGCCACCTTGGAGACACACGAGCATCCAGGTGTCCATCCAGGAGAGCCCTTCGATTTGGCGGCATTGTGCGGTGAGATGTCGAGCTTTTTGTATGGGGAAGTTGGAGAGCCGCTGTGCCCATTTGCTATAATCGGCGAGGTTATGGCAAATTAGGCCTTCGGGGTAATCAGTCGAGCCGACAGTCGCAAGGCGAATCTTCTCTGCATCGATGCCGAAGTGCGAGAAGGGGAATTTCTTGATGCTGGTGTCGGTCGAGTGCTGTGTGTTGACCTGTACGACGTAGCCGGCAGCGCTAAAAAGAACGCAGAAGAGTAGGCGCATCGACTCTGCGTGGTACCAGATTGTCGAACCTTCGTCCATCTCGTCAGCCGTCAAGGCGCATTGGACCAAGAGATCCTTTTCTTCGACAGTGTCGAGTGATTTCCTCTCATGGCAGTCCTCGAAGATCTAATGCTGTTGGGTAATGGGTTATCTCTTGGCCGGAAAGCCAATCTTCTGTGAGTTGACGGTCGCAAAGAAAGGACAAAGCAGCGGAGGAGCGAACGAAACGCCCCTCGTCACAGTCTTCGTCGTTGGCGTTGTCGTCAGAGAGGATGGTTGGGTAGAAGGGATTGTCAGGGAGTTGGCTGGTAATCGTCAAGGCCGCAAGAGTTGCTCGGACGGAGCAAAAGATTCAATAGGCTCCTGCGTGGAGTTACAGGCTCTCGTAGTTGACAAAGACCTGAAAGAACAGTACCAGAGCGAGAGAGGTAACAGCGGGATTTGGCCGTCGCCACTGTCAGATCTTCGTGATCAGCGTCGCTGTGTCCCTCGTCCTCACGGTTCTTAAGGCACTGATCCTCAGTATCAGCTATGTGGAGAAGCATGGAAGATCACCTGTTGTTGCCTTGCGGTGCTAGAATAGAAGGACTGTAGATGCAAGGTATGACAGCAGCGCAGTCATTCATCCGCTCGAGGAAGACGCCTAGTCTTTAGCGCTCCATCAGGCCAGCCGATAGCTCACATCGCGGTGTTTTGATCGGATGACACGCAGGGATCGGGGGTAGCAGCACATTATGTCGCCCGCCACATGATATTTACAGCGGTCAAGATTCCCAGCACGAGACGCATGTCGATGCTGGAAGTGTTATCGAGGACGTCGGATGTTCGGATGTGGCGTAATCGAGGTGGAGATGCATTGACAAAAGCGATGCGGCAGTGTCCATCATCTTCAGCTTCAATGAAGATCAAGCCGAGCATGCATCGAGATGCTATTTGGATCTATACACTTAGAAGGGATCCGAATCGGTGATGCCAATGAGAGGTGAGCTTGATCACTCTCCCAGGTTCCATGGGATGCGTCGACGTTGGGATGAACGGGTAAAGGAGTTGGATGCATTCCGATCCTCAGAGTCAAATCTCGTAATCACTCTCGAAAGCCGCTGATTCATTCCCCTCTCTCACCTCTTCTTTCGTTTCCAATCCCCTCACTCTTTCCAACATACCTCCATTCACACCCACTCCCATCAGAGCCGCTTCGGCCATCTCTGCATCTACCAGACGTATAGGAACCGCAGTCCGCTCGCTATCTCCTCTCCCCGCTAGGTATAGAAACGCTACTCCCCTCGCGCCCCTACCCTTTATCCGTTCTTTCTCATCCACCACCACGGTCAAGATGCCACCTTTGCCCAAGAAGGAAGCTGAGAATGTTGGAGAATAGTGAGATGCAATGACCGCAGTCTGGACGAGCTGACGGGTAGCGACTACTTTGTCATTGGTGGAGGGTCCGGAGGTCTGGCTTCAGCGGTGAGTACCGAATCCTGTCGGATGCCTGCCTGGTGTCGCTGAATCCCTTGCTGACTGCCAGCGAAGAGCAGCCTCGTATGGGGCCAAGGTCGGACTGGTCGAGGCGACGTATCGATTAGGAGGTACATGTGTCAATGTCGGGTGAGTCTCATGCGCAGATTGACCGGCCGAGAGCTGATCGACCAGTTGCGTGCCCAAGAGCGAGTCAAGGTCTCCCTGAAAGAGCCTCAAGCTGACGACCAGAGGTCATGTGGTACACTGCAGACATTGCCGACAACATTCGAAAGGCCGCAGCGTACGGTTTCGGGGATGAAGCGACCGCGGGTAAGCTCGTCAACAATTTCGACTGGACGACCTTGAAGCACAAGCGGGACGCGTACATCAAACGACTAAACGGCATATAGTGAGTCCCGCGGTCGGTGTCGCTGACAACAGTGAGAAGAACTTGGTCAATGACAATGTCGACTATCACGAAGGGTACGCCTCATTTATCGACAAGAACACCTTGCAGATTGAAGGCTTGGATGGACAAAAATACACCATCAAATCAAAGCAAATTACGATCGCTGTTGGAGGACGACCTACCATCCCCGGCGATGAGCAGATTCCCGGTGCCTCATACGGTATCGATTCGGATGGCTTCTTTGACATCGAGGAGCAGCCCAAGCGAGTTGCAGTCGTCGGTGCAGGGTACATCTCGGTAGAATTGGCTGGAGTGTTCAACACGCTTGGTACAGAGACCCACCTGTTGATTCGACACGACAAGGTGTTGCGAACCTTTGACCCGCTCATCCAGGACACCCTGACCCCTTATATGGGTGAGTGGTCATCTGCTTTGACGCTGACACGCAGAAAAGACCGGGCTCAACGTGCACAAAAAGACCAATGTGAAATCGGTCGAAAAGACGGAATCTGGCGCTTTGAGACTGACCCTTGATTCTCAATCCGAACCTCTCGAAGTAGACGTCCTTCTCTGGGCTATCGGTCGACATGCCAATACCGAGAAACTTGGCTCCGTCGAACTCGGTCTCAAACATGATAAAGAGGGAAACATCCTTACCGATGACTATCAAAACACCAACATTCCCGGTGTCTACGCCATTGGAGATGTCGGCGGAAAAGCTTTGTTGACCCCGGTCGCGATCGCTGCCGGGCGACGTCTTTCCAACCGACTCTTTGGTGGTGACAAGTACAAGAATGACAAGTTGTCTTATGACAACATCCCCAGTGTCGTCTTCTCGTGAGTGATGTATACGTCTCATGCTGACAAAAGTCACCCCACCATCGGAGCCATCGGTCTTACCGAGCCCGAGGCGAGGGAAAAATACGGCGACAAGGTCAAGATTTACAAGACCAGCGTGAGTTTCCATGATATCAACCAACTGACCCACAGTTCAAGGCCATGTCCTTTGCTATGCTCGAGGAGGAGCACAAACAACCCACCTCGTACAAGCTCATCTGTGTCGGAGAGGAGGAAAAGGTCGTGGGTCTTCACATTATTGGAGAGGGATCAGACGAGATGCTTCAAGGCTGTGAGTGCTGCGAGAGGCATCCGCGTGTCCAGCTGATCCTGTAGTTGGTGTCGCTGTCAAGATGGGTGCGACGAAAGCTGACTTTGACTCTTGTGTGGCCATCCGTATGTGCAGTCTGAAGACGGGATTCGAGCTAATCACACAGATCCCACTTCTGCCGAGGAGCTGGTCACACTGCGATAGATGGAGGTGGCATAGAAGCAGATGCATGAAGATTGCAGTGCAGGGTTCGCGATATCTTATCGCATGCGAAGTGTACGCAAGCCACCACCCGTCTAGTCGTCGTCGTGAATCGTGATCTCCCTCTCTTCTATCTTCATTGGTTGCTCGACCATCGGCGCCAGAACTGAAGGTGCTGGCACATCCGCCGTCGCTTCCCCTTCAGATTCCTCATCACTCTCTCCGGGTCCTTTGAAGGTAATGGTAGAATTGCTTTCCAATTTCCTCTTGAGTCCTCCACCGCTTGTCTCCTTGCTTGGTTCCGCTTCTCCTTTCTTCCCCCCTCTCCTCTTTTGCCTCTTTGCGCGGTTTTTGGCCGTCTTCGCGTCTGCCTCTGCGTCTCTAGCCTCTTGTCGAGCTTTGAACGCCGCTTGTTCTTCAAGCTACTGCATGAGCTCAGAGACCCTTCGGGAACAACGGAGCTCACATCTCTCGTGGTTCTCTCCATCTGCTTTATACGCTCGAATTCTCTCCTCCTACTGTGTTTGTAAACGTGAAACTCTCCTGAACCGGCAGCTGCAGACGACGCTTGGACATTTTTGATTATATCTTGAACAGGGCGCATTTTCGGTTCGACGGGACCCAAGACCGGTATCGCGTCCTTCTCCGGGTTGGCGAATAGCTTCTCTAGCTACAATATTAGCTATTGGAATACATATTCATGGTCAAGACGAAAAAAGGAGGAATGGGGGAAAGGAGAAGGGCAACGAGTTGGGATACTAACTCGTCTCTTTTGCACATCGTTCGTCGTCATCCGAGGTTTGGAAGGCCCGGCAAAGGACACATGGTGCGGACCAGGTGGAGAAGCTGATCGTCTATCTTGTGGCGATCTTTCTCGTTCTCGTGTGACGGGCATGGCTCTGGGTGTGATGTCAACAGATGTATGAGTTGAAGGGATTGAAACGGAAATGGGACATATCGCGTCTCATTCGACCTTTCCGACGGAACGAAAAGGTCAGCTCGCGCTCGGCACTCTGGCAGCTCCCTTCGCGAAGATGGGCACCTGGACCATGCATCAAGATGTTCTGAGCAGATGTCAAACAGGATCAAATGACAAGGCGGACAATTCCGGAGTCTATGACCTTGACAGTCGAACCGCTCGACGAATTCTCGTTCCGAGAGACACAGGACGATTCTCACCCTGCTTCTTCCGTTTTCCGCGAGCGTCACGCTCCTGTCCAAGACCGTTCCTTTTGCGCTTCGGCGGGACGCCAAGGTTCAAGCGTGGTTCCTCTCCCTCTATCTGATCCACGAGGATCCTCGCATTTGCATGCTTCTCGAAAAGGGGCATTCTTGCTCGAGCGATTGGTGGCGGTGTATCCACCCTCGCATCTGCATCGGTATGTTGCATAGGACTCGGAGGCGAGCTTTTGAGTAGTCCCATGACATCCGGAGCAGATTTGTTTCGCCTTGGCGACGGTCGTTCAGGAGAAGGTGTAGGAAGCTCGGGAATGTCTGTCAACGCGACAGCGGACGATGACCGCCAAAGCGCTCTGACCGAGTCGTCCTTTGGGGATGTACTGATGTTAGACGTCTCGTATCCAAGTGATCGTTGTGCCGCCTCGAACAGTTCGAAAGACGTCAATGCTGTTGTCAGTCTTCGAAAGGAGTCCAACTCACCTTCCGTCCAGGATCGTTCCTCCCGATCATGTATTTTTTGCAGTCGAGGCCAGCGCAACTCGTAGTGCTGTTGTCAACACAGACACCACTTTGTCACCTACCGAAGAATCAGGAATTCTCTGAAACCCGGCGCCCATGACCTCGGCGCACATTGGCCTTTCGAAGAGTATAGACGGTCCAGTCATATCTTTCCGCATAGTATAGGTCCAGGACAATCCAAGCAGACGCTAAGATCAGCCGAGGCCGGACCAAGTACGAACCCTCTTGAATCGATCATCCTTGTCGTATGGCTTGCTCGCCCACCGTTCGTGCCTGATGTTCCCATTGACGAGCTCCAACACGTCTCGATCAAGACCATAAGACACTTTGAACAAGATGTCAAAGTGGGGCGTCTCGACTTTGGCCTTGACTCGCTCACGATTGGTGAGGACACCAATGTAAAACGAGGTAAAAACCGACGTGTCGACAAGGAGTTCCCGGGCGCGATCGGCATCCCATCCAGCGCCGAGTAACACCATGTCGATACAGTCGCCGAGGTTGGGGATGTAGTCTCTCTAGTGATCAGTGGAGTCGCGGTCTCGCTCACCTTGAGCTTGACCCATGGCCATCTTGAGTCGATATAAGTTGATTCTGGCGCTTTCAGGACTAGCCCTTCTACAGATCAGCCTAGCTCGCGGGATTGCTCACCCTCTCGTCGGGATGATGAAGCATCGAACGCTGCTTGGAGCGTTGGGGAGGCGACATGTCGACCCTGATTCAGCGGGATGAGGGTGTAGCTTGCTAGATGGGACTTCAAGTCAGTTCAGGTCATCGTAAATACCCACAAAACAGTCAATCTCTGCCACATATCGCTCGAGAAGCCGTCTACGGCGAAATAATGGCGTGTTCAGCAGGTTCTCACCGTTGAGGTGAAGGATGTCAAAGAAATACAGGCAGAGGTGCCTCTCTTGGTCCGATCGAAATCTGCATCAGGCAAACATTACGTTGTGACCTACCGAGGCCATGCGCTGCTCGTCACACCAGCAGCGCCCAACCACCAAAACTCTTCCACACCGGGGCCTCGACCTCCTTCGCGACGACCTTCATTGTAAGGGACAACTTCCGCCTCTAGGATGATTGAGCGTTTGATGCATTGTTTGGGTCGGTTCAACCGATGGTTCAGGGCGGAGTGCTGTGGCAGATGGGCGGGTATCGGCAGTCCAAGTGCGGCCAGTATAATGCTGCTGTCAGGATAGACGCTGGAACAATCTTACGATTGTGTGTTCAACCTATCAGACGTGCTGTTTCGCTTCGACTTGCTAAACACCTGCAGATCCACCAAGCCATTATCCTGCACCTGGACGTGAATCTGCATCCTGTTGTCAGATGGCCCTGGTAGTGGTCTCACCTGTACCCGTCATACTTTGTCTCGGCCCACACACTATGTAGAGGCTCTTCGCCGCGCCGTTGATGGGCACCTGTCCGTCCTGACTGAAAGAAGGGTTTCAAGGCGTCTTCGACTGATCTGCCCTTGCGACATTTGGGTATCTGTTTTAAGCCGAGTTCCTACCGTCCCTTACCTGCACATTCACCCCAACCACTGGTCCTCTTGATTTTGAGGGACCACCAAAAATGCCTTCACAATAATCGGCGCAGACATCCAAATTGCCAAGTCCGCGGCGGTACATGCCGGCCATGTCTGGATGCCAGCATTTCATCGCGGAATACAGATCCAATTGAGCAGGACCAGCGGTCGTCTTGATCCGCAGCATCGCTGTCGGATTTCGGACCCGCAAGCTGGGAAGAGGGCTCAACAACGGCCTGAGATCGCGCAAGATTATCTGAACGAGCAGGCACATGGCGTATGGTGAGAGCGATGAATCGCGAAAGAGTGTAACGAGGAGTTGCTGCTGAGAGGGATAATGAAGCGGTGGCTGGGAGAGCTGAGAAAAAGAGGAATGCGCAGCGAGGTCATCTAGCAGCTTGTCGAGCTGTGTGAGAGTGAGGAGGGATTTGGTGCCGGAAGGAACCTACATGAGCACTTGACAATTTTGCAACTCACTCGATCTCGCATCGTTTTTTCGACTTGTTTCCCAAGACAGCCCGTGCCGGCCTCGCCCCAGCCTGCGGCGTCCCATTTGGTCAGACCTTCGATGCAGAGAATTCTTTCCAGCTCGAGAGCCAACTTTATCTCCTTTAGTCCATAACGCCGCCTGGACCCTTCATGGGGGAATAACAGTCGAAAGAGGCGCTTGCCAGTGCCGTCGGGGAACGGTCGGGGCAGGTGGGTGAGCCAGGATGTGAAGATCTGGCTGGGAGAGAGGAAGGTCTGTGTTGATTTAGACTTGGGAGGATGCCCAAGTCGATAGATCAATGTCGCAAAGCTGTTTGTCAGCGAGGTCGATACATGACACGGACCTCTCAAAGGTGATGTCCATGGTGAGCGATCCGTTCGGCTAGTAACTTGACATTGGCGCACGAACAAGTCAGCACAGATAAGGCTGCTGGTACATGGACAGAGGAGCAGGGAGTACAGCTCGAGTCGTCATGAGACAGTTCTGCTGGACGTCACTTTCCCGACGCGTCGCGAAGATTTCGGGAAATCATGTCATGTATTCAGGCACGGAACAACCTCTGACACCTCGAGCCACGTGGCGTTATATCACACTCATCGGATCCGATTTTGATCCCGCTCTTACCCAGAACCACCGAAGTGCCTCGATGTATCACTTGCACTACCCGCCGACCAAGTAACACCTCTTCCACCATGGCGGAGGAAACACACGACCCGATAGATCTTCTCAAGCAATCTATATCTACATCACAGACACCTGTGCTCCTCACAGCAGCTCGAGAGCCCGTAGATACCCTCCCTCTTGCGACGTACATCTCCTTTCCTCAATCCTCTGGCGAACCGGTCAACCTCACGAAAGAGACGACGACGCGCTACACCTCTAGAGCCGATACCACTACCGATTTCTACAATGTCGCGCAACTATGGCTCGCGTGGACCGAAAGGAACAGCACGGTCAGGGACTACTTGATCAAAGGTCAACAGAGTGGACCCGGATATGTCAGTGTCGCGGATCGACGTGGCGTTATAGACTTTCTCCAGGGGGACAATGATGGAGGAGATAGAGTGATCAGGAAGGGTCAAGAGGGTCCGCTGCTTTCCCTTTGTTATGGTGATGAGCTGACGCGCAGGAGTCAAGGAGGAATCAAAGACTGCTTCATCAACAGTCGAAGCGCTCCCGGATGCGTTGGAGAGTGAGGCTGGGCCGTCCAAGAGCGCTGCACCTGTGAAGCGAAAGTACGAGGTGGATGCCAAGGATAGGGAGTTTTGCAAAAAAGTGAGCACCCACACCGGCATGACTGACATTAGCTCCGCAGTGAAGAGGTCGAACTGAGAGATCGCAATAGCGTCATGCGCACCTCTGGCTCGGGCAAAGTCAACGTGGGTTTCGTGCCAAACCTCAATGACTGACATTAGAACTTTGAATCCTTCGTCAAAGGCGTCATGGCGGAGAAGATTAAAGCATTAAGACGGTCATTAGAAAGTTCGGGCAGCAAAGCACCTCAGCCTTCTTCCCAGACGGCAGATCCGAACAGAGCCAAAAAGGCTAGATCCAACACACCCATCATCATGATATCCTCATCGCCCACGGCCTTGATCACCATGTGGAATGTGCAAAAATTCCTGGAGCAGGGCATGTGAGTCGATGCCACCTACTTTTATTGATACCAGTTTCGAGTCGAGTGATGTGGCCAGGCAAAACGAAGCGCTCAAGGGTAACACGAGGTCGGAAGATGTCGTATCAATCACACGGAAGAAGACCGGGACGCATGGCAAGTAGAATGCAGCTTTGGTGTCCGTCATGCTGATCAGCAGGCGACGTGACGAACAAGTTCTGGGTTGTCGATGGTGTCGAAGCTTTGCAAAAGTTTGGACCTGACGCATGGTGAGCTACGCTGAGAGACGGTGCTAAGAGTCAGGGAACGAGTCATTTGTGTTCTTACTACTGGACAAGAATGGCAATTTAGGCCGTACAAATGGCAGAATCCCAAGGTGCTGTTCCGTCATGGTCAGTCCAATCAGAGAGAGCATTGGGAGACAACCTGACACCTAGTGACGGGTGTGTATTTCCAATGGCACAACGAGCCATCAAATCCGGCTGTAAAGGATTGGAATGTGTCGGAAATGAGGGTGAGCTGACCGCCCCACATGTGTGTGGAAGCTCATGGACAGATTGATCGCTCAAAGAGGCATACTGATCGACAAGTTGTCGCCGACTTTTGGCGAGTCTTGGATAGCGCGAAAAGGAGGTAGATCTGGTCATGCGTCCATCTTGTACATTTCATGTGTATCACGCTTCATGAAGAAATCGCGTCCCATCAGCGAATTGTCTCTGCAAAAGGCTCGTCAGAGCAAGTCTCGATGCGCTCCTTTGGAAAGAAGATCTGCGCTCACGCAAGTATTCCTCGAATAATACATGCATCGGATATTGTACAACACCAGGCCACGCTGGACAGCTTCTCACGGTCCCTGCCATTGATACTCTGTCCTGCCATCGACTAGCACTTTGATTACCAGCTTCTTGGCGACCAAAGCAATGAGACACTTGTTGACACGAGGTTGGGGCAGATCAGGTGGAGATACCAGTGCTTGCGCTGATTGTTAGCGATCCGACCAAGCTCGTGAGGGAGCGTACCAGGTAGAGGGGAATGAGCCATGAGCATGGTGATAATCTTCTCCATGGCTATGCGTTGCGACTACTGTCAGCTACGATGATCTAAGATGAGGTAGCTCACAGGTTGCGAGCCACGGTATTCCAGCGGCAGCGTTTGTATTATCGCTTCTATCTCGGCCTATTATTAGCAAAGAGTAAAAGTATCGCCCACCTCTCGCTTCTTCCTGGCTGCCAAGGCGGCCTTCTTAGCCGTGATACCCTGAACCGCGGGCTTCTTCGCTACAGCTTTCTTGGGTACGGGCACCGGCGAAGCGTCAGTCTCGAAAGAGTGTTGCGTCGCATATGTCGTATCTGGTGCAGCCTGCGAGGGGCCCGTCGGTCCATGTTCTTCCGGCTGAGACGGTGCAGGTACAGGCTCTGGTACTGACCGTCAGCTGTGGAGCTCATGATGGCAGGTGAAGCTGACCAAGTGGCTGGGGTGTCCTCTCAAAAGACATCTTGTTCGGAGCCTAGGAAGGTCAGCTTTGAACATCGAGAGGAAATCTCACCTCGGGCCATTCCACACAAAACGCATTCATCTTCAAAGCGTACAGCAGTCCCGCAAAGGACTCGTTGAATGTTCCCAATGCATCATGCAGGTCATTCAGCTTTTGTATGTTGACAGCCAAAGTTGAAGCTTCGTCTGATAACTCTGTGAGAGCGGGTTGGAGAAAGTCAAGGCCGGAAGGTGAAGTGTGCGCTCTGTCCTGGGACCGGTGTAGAGAGGATAGTGACCCTGTGGATATCCGTCGAAGAGGGTGAGGGGGTGCCATGGTGAGCGATCAGAGTGTATCAGTGAAGGTAGAGAGACGTTACTCGTACGCGCGGTGGAGGTTGTTGTTTCGGGGCGTGGCGAGATCACGTGATGCAAAGTTCGCCTTGCAAAAGGCTGTGAGCTCCCATCCATATCTTCTCGATCAATACAAAGATAGATGGTCAGTAGAGCAGAGACGTGTAGCTGAGATTCTCTCCCTTGCTTCATCGGGCGAGATGCCTGACCTCAAAGTTTAGTAATCAACGGGGAGCGAAAACCGAAAAGTAGGGGACTCATCAACATGTGGGCGAGTGAGGGTCTACTTTAGAAGCTGTCATCATCTTGATCATCACCGCTATTCATCCTGCGCTGCCTCTATCATCCTAGTCAGCTCTTAATTACACCGCAATCATGTACAACCGAAGTCGGACAGCTCTATGGACGAGTTGCACACCTCTCGAAAGCTGATCTGACGGTACCAACCTACTTCTCGGATCCGGTCCCGGTGTCTGAAGTACCTCCAATGTTGAGCGATGCGATTGCCGGTAGTATGTCAGATGCGTTGTCTGTATCTGCAGCGGATGATCCGTCCGTGGCGACGGCAATCCCCTCATTGACCTCGGACGATTCTGCAGGGAGAGGCCCCTCCTCGTCGTCATCCCACGATGGTAGGCTCAAGTCTCGCCGTAATGTCTGGCGCTCAAGCTTTATCGATTCGACCTGCTCCGGGTTCGAACCAAGCTTCGACATCATCTTGCTTAAAGGGGTGTCCAGCTGAAATACATCCCGCAGCCATCGAGACACGCCGAGCCGTGATAGACCTGGCCGAGAAGTGTAGGAGAGGAGGACCGGACTTGACGAGTCTTCTACCCTTGTGCCTTTCTCCGATGTCCCCACCCTAAGCTCTGGCCACATGTCTTGCGGCTGACCATCGAGCCAACAAGCTGCTTGTTCGAAAACTTGGGCTTTTGAATATAGCTTCTCCAGCTGTTGCCGGGGTTCATTGCCCTGGACCAGCTTCCATGGAGAGTGAGACTGCTTCTTTATCAGGCTCGCGACCTCCTCGTTCACTCGGTTCGCCTCTTCGGTCAGAGCCAGCCCTGTGGTATTGAGAATCTCCTCATCTCCGAATGATGTGTCTTGGTTCCCGAAAGCCTGGGGCAAGACCTTGCTGCAGAGATACGCTGTAATCTTTTCGGAGTCGTCAAAGTATTTGCTGATGAAGCAGATTGCTTTCTCATTGCGGCGCTTAATGTATGGACTCGAGCCTCTAGATGGTACAAATGGCTGTAATTCTGATTGCTCTCGAGGATCGAAGCTGCGCTGTGATGTCTCTTCGTCAGAGTCATTTAAATCAGGATCCATATTGACAGCAGACCGTTCTCGAGTGCAATAGAGGTTCAAGGTGGCAAATGTGGAGCAGAGAAGGTGGGACGGTGAAGGGGTGTGGGAGTATCAAAGACTGGTAGATATCTCTCAAGATGTATAGGAAGGACTCTCTCGTACATGTGATCGAGGGTCATCCCTTGACGCAGTGACTGTCGGTTCAAAGGAGGTACTAGACTCGTCATGAGATATCGCCACCAGCGGGGAATGTGGCACCTCGGAGTGACACTGAAGTAGCACGCTGCGCCTCTGTCGATACAATGCGTACTGTTGGGAAGGGCAAACGGAGTTTGGCTATCGTCTGCATGCGCTACATCCACTTGTGGAATTACTTCTACTGTGGTGTCTCGACTCCTGTACTCCGCTGTGCCCTTGATGCCAAGAGGGCCTCGTTTGTCGCACTCATCAAACGAGACTCCTGAACCAACGCCCTGTAATGTTCCTGCCAATCAGGCAAGTGAGACCACGACTTCGACAGAACATCTGCTCCGAAAAGACTGTGAGCACTTGCGTAGACTTGAATGCTCACGCTGAGCTGACTGGGCTGCTCATATCCAAAGGTCTCCTCCCGCTCGATTCTCGGGTGGGTCTTGGGAATGCCGAGGATGTCAAATGCATCCATACCGAAAAGCCACCCAGACGCTGTTCTGCACAACTCCGCTGCCTTGACGAGAGACTCCAACTCTTCGCGTTTCTGCGTACCGGTACACAATTCCCATGGAGAGTTTGCATTGGCGTCCACCAGGATTTCAATCCTTTCCTCGAACTTTGTGTCTGCCTTGTCAAGCCCGTCACTCATCACACGTTTCTCTTTCTCAGTGTGGCACTGACTGATTGCATCCGTACGAACGAGATGAGATTTTGGACCCTGGCATCTATGGCGGCCTTGTCAAAAACATCCAGGATGCCAGAAGCGACGTCCTCGCTGGTGAGATCCTCATCGTCTGCGTCAAGGTCGTCATCGCTGTCCGATGGCTCGGAGTTTTCACCAGACCTATCGGAACCCGCAATTGTCAGCCCATCCAGGCTGACTCCTGCATTACGAACCGGTGGGAGAATCTCTTGGTTGTCCGAGATGAGAGAGGCTTCGTCCCCATATTGGGTGCTTCCGTCGAGGCTGAGCGGCATGGCGATCATGAACCGACAGTTAGTTTGCGAAAAGAGCTGCATATATATCTACCCATCTGCCGTCTGAAGGGAAGGGTGGGGGTCTGTCGATCGCATCGCATCCAAGCATCTAGTTTACGGCATATGACCAGAGGGCCTACGAATGGTTGATGACTAGTCGAAGTTTCAAGGATAGAGGCGAAAGGAGCGATTCATACACAGAGCTGAGTTCGCCTCTCTAAGCCGTCTTGAGGCGAGGTCGCGAAGGCAAATATACTCAGCGAGTCGAGTCGCAACTTTATTTCCAGCTATCATCAGGTGAGACAGAGCCGAATGGTCAAAAGATTAACCGAATTCTTCGCCGCTTGTCTGTCATCTGTGTGATGTAGTGGTAGTCAATGTAGAAACAGATTTTGATAGACAGCACTCGACCGCTACTGCCGCCATGCATTGTCTAGTCGATCACGTCGGTCTATCTACTCCACTTACGGTACATACACCTATCGAATGCTCTGAACAGATGAAGAGCGACGGACCGTCCTTTTCGATCGGTCGCGCACTTCTTGCCCCTCGGACGTGTTTGGCCATGTCAGCTGGACGTCGGCTGCATCATCGTTGATACCTTCTGACTGACATTCATCTGTAAAGTCGCCTGCTCGCTCTCCCTCCCCATCTGGTGAGCTCGCAAAGTCAGCCTGATCAGTAACATCTTCCCTCCCTTTACCAAGCGTGCTCCAAAGTCGTGGCGTGAACTGCGGTATGCATGTAAATCACTCATTGGGAAGAATAGCCTTACATCCAGAGGAGAAACGAGAAGAGACAACGTCAAAAGAGACCCATCATCAGTCCTTCTTTTAAACGCTCTACTCGTCGTCCTCCTCGGCGTCGTCGTCACCACCCTCACCACCGGCCGCAGCCTTGGCTCTCTTTCTCTTGACTCGTCCCGGTCGTCCTCCACCGTATGGCGATTTCAAAGAGTAGTCGACGTGCTTCTGCGAGTCGAGTCGGACAACGAAAGAAGGGACGTTGACGACTTGCTTGCCGACTCGGATGTGTCGTTGTCGGATCAAGACTCGGGCGTGGTGGACCGACTTGGCAAGTCTGTCATGAGTATGCTGCGAAGAGTTATGAATGGTGCAACTCACCCAAGCTTGAAGACCTGGGTTTGCAATCGTCGCTCAAGGAAATCCTCAGTCTTGAGGGCAAGCACGTAATCCAATCGCATTCGGGTGTCGTCGAGCACACCAATTCGCACCAATCGTCGGATCAAGGCGTTTCCCTCGAAGAGTCGCTTGGGGTCCTTGTCGTCGAGCTTGAGGAGCTCTCGGGCAGCTCGTCGGATCTAGAGTGAGTTCGAATATATGCGGAAAACTCGAGGCAGACTCACCTTGGAGAGGGTGAGCTGAATTCGCCAGATCTCTCGCTTGTTTCGGAGACCGTACTCTCCGGCGAGCTAGACGTCAGCGGTCTCCTCTTGTAGTTGTAGTGTGGCCGGAAGAGGGATGGGTCTGGTCAAGGTTCCACCATCTCGTTGCACAATCCTCGCTTGAAATTTCGACATTCCTCGTACTCCATTTACACCGAGCTGAAACTCTCGAATCCTGTCCAGCCTGGCCATCCACAGCCCTTCATGACACCCCAGAACCCTCTTGACCCAGACCCATCCATCGACCAAACCCAATGACATGATATTGAGACCCACCTTGAGCTCAGCGTCGAGTCGAGCAGCCTCGTAAGGTCGCTTGGGAACCTTGTAGGTTTTGGACTGCTTTCTTGGTGCCGATCCCATCTGATGTTATCAGCAAGAGTGTCAAAAGTATGTGAATGATATATGTATATGTGTACTCACTTTGTTGAACGATGAAGAGGAAGCTTTGATTGCACGAATTCGACAAAACGTCCAGCACCCAGCGAACGGTCCACAGTCCAGCCACAGCCAGAGGGGGGAGGGGGCGACTGAGAGAAATCGGCGTTACCGCTCAAATGCCGAAGGGGAATGAGACGTGGCGTTCATTTGGGTGGGCGAAATTGTCGGTGTTTAGATTCGGATACCATATCGCCGATATGCCCCCGAGTGGTGAGCATGTAAATTTGATTCCGCTCCTTCTTCTCTGCTTTGCCCCCCCGTGTGAGGATCTCGCTGCTGGGTGCCGCTGCTCGCTGTCGTTGAAGACTTGCTCGACGTCGACCATTGCTCTTCTTCATCCTTCAACAAAAGGTGAGCATCTTGCCCATTCCGCTACACCCCTCACACCCATCCGACATCCTACACTCTCAAATATCGACCCATCAACAGCGATAGAGCGGTAGACCCCCTGTTCTCGCCATCGTCGTCGAATCAATATTTAGAGGAACTCCATCTGACCGTCTAGTAATCCGACACCATGCCTCACTCTTTCGGTATCAGGGCGCGAACGCGTCACATGTTTAAGAAGAACATCAAGGGTGCGTAGATGATGTTGGAGAGAAGGATCTAATAGCTGACCTAGTGTTACCTTGATTCGACATTTCTCCTCATACCATAAACGCACTCGTCTTCCTGATCCTACCGCTCAATCCCGCCCCGCTCAATCTGCTTGCACTATCCAGACCATGGAATGCCCGCCTTGAAGACCTTCTTGACCGTCTACCGAGTCGGTGACATTGTCGACATCAAGGCCAACGCTTCCGAGCAAAAGGGTCTCCCCCACAAATTCTACCACGGAAAGACCGGTATCGTCTACAACGTCTCCCCTCGAGGTGTCGGTGTCATCATCTACAAGGTGGTCAACGGTCGATACATTGAGAAGCGAGTCAACGTCCGAGTCGAGCACGTCCGACACTCTAAATGCCGACAAGAGTTCTTGGACCGAGTGAAGAGCAACGCCGCAGCAAAGAAGGAGGCAAAGGCAAAGGGAGAGTTTGTCAACTTGAAGAGACAGCCCGCTCAACCACGAGAGGCTCGACACATCTCGATCAAGAACAACGCTCCTCAGACTCTTACCGCTCAACCTTGTGAGTGTGCCTCGCGTGGTGTTAGAGTTTTCGCTGATGGGTCTAGACGAGACCACCATCTAAGTGCGTCTTGGAAGGAAACGGGTCATGGGATGGGAGATCGTTGTGGGCTTGTACGAATGTTGCGCATGGATGATGATTCTCTCCTGATCAGGGTTTGGCATTGGGATACATTGAGAGGGATACATCGTGGCATACAACTGGAGTACTCATACAGCTCAAAAAAGATATCAATACTGGGCGCCCTTGACTTGACCCCATCCCCGGTCAATCGTCGCTTGATGTCGATCTCGCAAATGCCGATACGCCCTCTTGTCAAGATCGCCCCTCAACAAATGCAAGACATCCTTGAACCGCCCAGCTTTCCTGACAAGCACCTTGATGATGGCACTTTTCGCAAGACTAGGGTCAGATCTGCTCTGAGACGGTAAACTGACTATTCAAAATCGCTTTTACGGACTAGATAGTGTTGCGAGCCATCCCGCTCGTTCCTTGCGGCGTGTCGAACCCGAGCTCGACCGGCAACATAGGTGTATTCCACAGAGGCGCAAATGGATTCTCCATGTCAACCGCACCATCGAGCTCGACTCACCAAATATGGTCCTCGCAGCATGTGACGAGATATCTTCCGCCTTGTCAAAGTAGTGCGGAATCTTCATTGCAGTCGAGGCAAAGTTCAAAAAGACGTTCAAGTGAACCACCATTACGGTATTATGCGAGGTATTCAGCTGTTCATCAGCCACCTCACCGGAAAAGCAGTTGACGCACATAGGCTATATGATTTCGATTCTCAAGTTGTCGACTCAGCCACCCGACAAACGCTTTCCCGCGACGTCGAGCGAATCTCAGCGCAAAGGATTGCCCCATATCTAACGATGAGCTCAAACCCTTGTCTCACGGGGGAACCCGCCTCCTGCGATCATCCTTGGTATGTCGGGGCTGAGCTCAAGTGTCTTCGTATCAATCATGAAACCGCAAAAGGGAAAGACTGAGATCAGCGGATGGTAACGCTATGACTCACGTGAACCACCATCCTGTTGATGCGCACAGACGGGGACGACCAGATTGCCTCGGGCATGTTCAAAAGAGGTCAAGGTTTTTCCGGACGAAACGAAAGCACCGTACTCTGGGAATCCGGTCGACATGGTCTGGATGAATCGCCTAGCCGATTCGTAGTCGTCGGTGATGTACAAAAAGTCATCAATGTACCTCAACAGTCGCTTTCTTTCAGCCCAGATATTACTCGTGAAACTCACAGAGCCTGGCTTTGACAAGCAACTTAGGTGCTGCCGTTCCATCGCAGCATAGAAGATGGAACACAGCATACTGCTAATCTTTGATCCTTGCGGAATCCCTTCTCTCTGACGGAAGAGCTGGTTTCCTACCTGGGCGTCAGTGAAGAACGGACAACTCGACTGACCTGCCATATATTGCGGGTTACGTGTTGGCGCAGGATTCTCCTACACTCTTCTCGAGTCATTCGAGTCTGTCGTAGCTTTTGTTCAGCTACGACTCAGGGCTGGACGTACCAAATCGACGAGGATAGCATTCCTCAGCGGTCTCGCAACTTCCCGAGCTAGCTCAGTGAAAGTGGACTGAAAGCCATCTGCGATCAGCGCCATTCGCCTCGTGCACTTGCCATCCACCACGGCTCGAGTCTTGAAAAGCCTTCGAGCAGATCCTTGAGAGGCCTTGCTAGCGGGCGGAAGGATCATACAAAACATCATCAGGATGTAATCGAAATCTGCGTCAAGTAGATCTTCGACAACCTGGAGCATTTTTTCCTGCTTGATCGTATCAAAGGCAGACTTGATGTCCATTTTGACGAAATACAATCGAGGACTAGCTTCAGCCTACACCCGACAGGCCATTTACAGATTGCCATGGAGCATTTTAAGCTCTGTTTGTAGACCATGGAGCGGCGCGAAGATTTCGTTTGTACCGAATAACGCTGACCCGAGGGCTTCTCTGTTCCGCTCCTGCCGTCAGCTCTGGATACACGATAGATGGCCTACCTTCTCATAAGTGAGGACTTGATGTACACCACGCAGAGCTTCATTGGCTGCAGAGCCCCGTTTCGCAGGTCTGATTGCCGATCCTGATATACCTCCACCCTGCTTCTTGCCCAGATTGACAATAGGTCGAAAGCCGTTTGGCTTGGGTATAAGTCGAACAGCCGATACGCCAAGCGTGCCGTTCAATGTGGCATTCCGAGCAGACTATATTCAGCTCCATCAAGGGGAAACATACCATCGAGACGGGCTCCAGATGGTCCTTCCTCAGCTGCTCAAAGGCGGGTTTCGTCGCCTTTGCCCAAGCTTCATGAGGATAATACACTGTTTGATATCGAGTCTGAGATGTTTCCGTGACGTAAAAGGTGTTCTGTCATGAGTTCAAGTATCGAGATTTTTGCGTACCCGTAAGAGGGAAATGAGGTAATCGTTGAAGAGCCAAAAGATAAACTGCTCGACTAGTTGCCTGCGCTTCTGATACTCAGCAGGGTTGAACCGGTTTGATGCTTTGGACAGCCAGGAAAAGTCGGCGGTGCGAAGATCGGCCATGAGCATATGAAGAGTGATGGGTTCAAACTGCTTCGCAGTAATGAGTAACCTCGCATCTGATTGTCAGCCGTGAGACAACACAAGTCTGCGAAAGAGATGTACGGCGTTTGATCGTCTGCATGTTGTGTTGACTTCCAACCACCTCCAAGGTCAATAGGCGATCAATGACGTTGCCAATATACCGCGACACCTGGCTGCGAGACAAGGGCTGCAGCCCATCCTGGGTATGGTCGTACTGCTCTCAGCACATGAATGGACAAGTCGACTCACTGCTCTCTCGACTGCATACCGGAGCAGTGTGCCATAAGGAAGAGCGGCTTGACGATTGAGCAAGTCTCGCAGGGTAGACGCCAAGTGCTCTTTCTCTGTAGGCCCGCTCAAGCCATGGCTCTCGCTGCTAAATATTGTGTCCTGCAGTCGTTTGACCTTGTCTTCATCGGACAGTGACGCGTCTTGACAGATCAAGTTCAGCATGTCTACCATGTGAGCAAGAGCTCTGGTATGGGCAACTTACGCTGAGGATGAAGACCTGGAATGAGCTTCCCTAGCCTTGTCCGAGCAGGTTGACCATAAAACATCCTCTGTCGCGCGATCACCCTGTCGGCAGGACTACCATGAGCCACATTATAGGTCGTCCCTCACCTTGGCTCCGTGTCGACTGTCCGAAATGACCTCCCAACACTCTGAGCTGCGCCTGTCTTCCGCTTCTTGACCCTTCGTCTCGTATCTGCCGTAGCCCGCTTACGCTTCTGCAAAGTCGGCTGCACGGCTGCGGTCCCAACGTATAGATCATGTATAGGCACTCCGGTGATCTGGACAAACGAGTTGTTCTCGACCAGCGTGAATATCGAAGTGGACACTATGAGACTCCGGAAAGCCGTATCTCCGACCCTGCTTTTAGCCACCGCGAGCAAGTAACACACCTTTCTCTCAGGCATCTCCACTCTGGCCCACCCAGTATGGCCGACGGACCAGTACGTGTATGTATACCCTCTTCCTGCTTTATGGATCCCTATGATCAGCTTGATCATCTTCGTCTCACCCACCCGGCCCCTCTTGAGTAAGAGATTGGGTGCACCTCGCCGGGCTATATCGCCCATAATCCAATCTATACATTCTTGATGGCTCCTTTTCTGGCTCACAGGTATATTCTGCCATATGTGACCATCGTCCGAGATGGGCAAGACGCCCTGGACTTTGGTCGCGCACAATGTGGTAGAGATGAAACGCGTGTATTCCGCATTATCGGAGAGCGACGATAGACGCGCTTGGAAGCAATCTTCTAGGCGATGCACGATGGGATAGTACGCCGAAAGAGTCTTGTGCTTCACCTTGAAGTTCTTCGCAAGTCCATTCGGGGTGCTGCTCATTTGAACATGATGCATGATGTGGACTGAACACTTCGTCGCAATCGAGACGGTGTTGTTATTTCAGATTGGATGTCACGTGATGATGATGATACAACCGGACCGTCTTGTCCTCCCGTCATGCGTTCGCCAGGCACGTTATAGGAGGAGAAACAGTTGGAGGTACACCCAGATGAGAGCTATCTTTCCCTTTAATGGATCTCCGGACTACTTGGCGAGAATGACCTCACCCAAAACGCTGCTTCGCCATGGCTTTCAGCCTGTTTCATCAGCTCCGGCGTCCTCCACTGATCGCTTTCCCACTCACATATCCATCGTCGCAGCTTCCTTCTGCTTTCTCTCCGCCATCCGATTTTCCATTGCCGCTCGTCTATTTGCCATCTCTTCCTGCCTCTTCTCGGCCCTCCACCCCTGCGCGCCGTCCCTCGCTCGAATCCTATGGGTCAGAAAGTCATGATACAATAGGAAACTGCAGGACGTACGCAGCTTGAAAAGAGCTCTCTTCCCCCATCAAAGTCCCTTCATCCATCTCCAGTCCACCTACATCTTTCTCCCTCATCTCCTTGTTGGCAGCATTACTAGCTCTCTTCTCGGCCATCTTTCCTTCTTTGCCAACTACTCGCGGAGCCATCTCGTCTGCTCTTTCGTATGCTGCCCGCCGGTCAGCTTTACGTTGAGCGCGCAGAGCATCTTGAGTCTCTTCACGGGCTAATTGACGGTCCGAGGCGGAAGGTCTAGATGGCCCTGATACATGTCGAGGTAGAGAGGGTCCGATCTCTTCGTCTGAAGACATCGGATCTGGGTCGGAAGGATGTTCCGGAGAGCGGGATGGGGAGGCAGGAGGGGAGGGTGGACGTTGAGAGCCAGAGAAGGACCATTTGCTGATGATCAGTATGGCCCCGGAAGGGGTCTGTCAAACAAACTATGCGGTGTTGGAGGAAGACCGTCTGGGTGGTCTATAATATGCTCGATCTAATGCACCGTCGTTCCATCTCTGAGGACGTCAGGCATGTGACAATCAAGTGTGAGTATCACTCACTCGTACAAACTTGCGAAAGTATCGATGAGCATCTGCACTCGACATTTCATCAATGTACTTCCCCCTATCCGCCTTCAGCCAATGTTTGAATTCCGCGCTCTTCAGGCTGTCTCATCAGTGATACCCGACTAGGTTCTGTCCGTCGCTGATCCTCACAAATAATCGTCCTCCGAAATCTCCTTGACACCCAGCCTCTCGAGGTCGAGGAAATCATCCTCACTTTCCGAGTCATGTCGGCGCTTCCTATCCCTTTCCCTATCGCCCTTGTGTGCCTTGTCCTGGCGTGAATGTCCCTCTGCTTCGTATCTTTTCGACCTTCTGTCTCTATCATTACCGTCTTCTATTCTTTCTCTATCGTGTCGCCTCTTTGTTCTGTCTCGATCATGTTCCACGTGATCATGCGAAGTGCGTCTCCTCGAGGACGACCCATGGTCGCCTTGGTCCCAAACCCTGCTCTGATCGCGATAGTGCCGGTCATCTCTCTTTCTTGGTGAACGTGAACGTGAACGTGATCTGGATCTTGAACGATCACGATAGAATGGCATTCGGCTCCCTGTAGTATGTCTGGCTTTGAAATAAGGGCTTGAAGGTTGGGATGGATGACTGGATATGCGAATATCTGAAACAAGGTCGATGTCAACCTCCACTTCTCGGAATCACACTTCTTCCTCCTTCTCTCACTTGAACATCCTCATCATGCCCAAAGTCGTCTCTCGTTTCGTCGTCTCATCGTCAGAGCACCAGAGACAGCCCGCCAAATCATCTCGAGCGGTATTGAGATCATACTATTGTCTTTGCGGGGATTTCGTACTGGTCATTCAAGGGAAACTCGACCGGCTTCCCCGACGCGAGTGAGTACCTGTTCACTACCTTGTCTCTCCTTGCAAACGCCTCAAGGAGACCACGTAGCTATCTGAAAAGCTGGCGAACGAGGCTAATATCAGATCCGATGGTAGCTATATTGTCCGAAGTAAAGACTCTAAAGATGGTAAATTTCCAGGACGCAAGTTCAAACTCAACGCTGTCCCAGGGGACCGTTTTCTATTCCAACGGTGCGTCTGAGGTATCCTACCGATCTAACCATCAAGGCTGATACTGATGAGAAGGAGGGGGTCCGAAATGATGGAAGTGCGACAACCTTTTCAATGTGGACGGTGTAACATACCCATAGCGTACCAAACCACCCCTCCGCCAGCGGGATCTGGACCTTTCCTCTACATTCTCAAAGGGTCCATGACAGAGTTGTAAGTATTTTAAGCCGCTTTTACCAAGAAATATATCAGAGCGTCCAGTACTGACATGTCAGGCAAGGTAGGATACCGGACGATGCGTTTGAAGGGGAAGAAGAGATGTTTGACGAGGATGATCTGGCGAATGAGCTGTTCGACCCAGCTCAGCGGGATGACCTGATGAGTGGGGTGGTAATCAATAGAGGCGATGAAGACAGCGAAGAAGAGGAAGGAGCACCAGAAGAGGGAGACGCCCCAGTGCCGGAGAGCTCAGAGAGGGTAAAAGCACCCGGCGAGGCTGCCTTGCCGGTAAAGAACCAATGATACAGTGCGGACAGAGTCTTAGCACCTCACCGCTGACCTCTCGTTGTATCGTATGTGCATATTGCAATGTATAGTCTATTCTCCTAGCAACATCGACCACCTACCGCCTCGGACTCCTTCCTCTGGGGACTCCTCCGATGCCTATCGAAATCTCATCGTTGATCCTTCTCAACCGACTCCTGCTCCTACTGGTCGACTCTTCTCGACTCGCGCCAAATTCTATAATCCCCTCTCTTCCTCTATCCCTAGACGAAGGATTCCTAGACTCGCTCCTGCTTGCGCTCCTAATGGCGCTAGCGACCGCCTCGCCATACGTCGGAGGCGTATCACCCGTCTCAGTCTCCTGACCCGACATGAGTCGATCGTAGACGATGTTCCGCTCAAGCAGAGTATCCTCCTCGTGATGTCCATCTCGATTATGTGAGCGACCTCGAGTAGACGACTCGCCTCGGCGTTCCACTCTACCCGTGCTCGTTGGCGCGGCAGCGACCAAAGGATCCGCCTGAGTATTGGCAATCGGGGTAAACTTTTTCGATTGACCCAAGTGGATAGAGCAGACCCCAGCTGGAACGAGCGAGGTGGGATGAATGGGTGTGTAGGTGGGCAGCGAGTTGATCTGAGGGTTGACCCTGCAATCGAGTATCTTGATGGGTGTCTCACTACACGTCAGTAGGGTCTACAAACACGTCTCACATTATAATGTCAAACTGCTTCCTGCGACCTTTGGCGTCTACCGCCACATCGTCGCCCCTCTCCACTCGGATGATCACCTTGAGCCAATGTCCGACGGCAATGTTGGTCTTTTCATGTTTTGTCGTGAATTTGACCGTACTAGCGCAGTCTGGCAACTGCAGACTCTTCTCCAAATGCCAAGGGCCCAAGGGATCAAGCAGTGACGCATACATGGCATCCTCGTCTGTAGGGTCAAACGCATCTGGAGCCGGGTTGTTGATGGCCGCCTGAGCTGCGAGGGGCGCCACGGGCGATTCCTTGGCGGCATTGGGGTCGTCAGAGATGATGGGCAGCAACGGTTGAACACGTTCGAGCTTGTCGGGTTGTTTGACGAATAACAGGGTAAACTTCTTTGGCGTTTCATGACGAGCTACTTTCTTCTCTTGTGCAAAGTAGTCCGTCTTCTCTGAATGTCAGTTGAGCTCTAGACAGTTACGCACCTTCGAGAGCGACCGTGAGACGGTGTATCTTGCACTTCATCAATGGCATCAACCTGACACTGACAGGACTGTTGTCAGCGAGGCACATTGCCATGATACTCACATGATACCACCGATGGGAAAGGCCTTTCCGTGCAGTGCAATCTGATACCTCATTTGCTCTTCCCACTGCCTCTCAACAATGACATTCTCCGTCTCCTCCAAGTCATCCTCTTGCGGTGTTGCGATCATCATAACCTCCACGTCTTCCACAAGATTCGACGTCAAAGCTCCGACCCTTACCACGGTAGCTTTCAGACGGTACACCACCGAGCCAAACTCGGCATGCAAGGTAGGAGGGGCATTGACAGGGATGGGGAATGATATCGGATAGTTGTACACACCTAGAGTCAGCGAGACCACCTACTCGACTCACCCTTCTTGAACTCTTTCCAGTTGTGCAGATGCTCCTCGTCTTCATGTTCCGCCCCCAAAGCCCCAGTCAAGACCTTCATGCCCTTGTGACGCCCTCGGTTTCTACTCGGACTCCTCTCGCCGTCGCGCTGCCTAGCCGGACTGGCGGTCCGATCACTCGACCTGCTTCGTCCAGATCCGCGCGACTCGTCCCTACCCTGGAATCGGTTTGTCCGCTCATCGTCTTGCAGATACGCCGGAACGGCCGAGCCGACTCCGCTGACCCGAGCAAACCCACTTCCACTACCTGTGCGGGACATGTTTGTTCCATTTGGCATAGGTGGTCGCGGCTCGTCAAAAGATGGGGCACGCGAGTGTGAGCGGGATGGACCCCTGGAGGCGTTTCTCGATTCTGCTCGACTACGCGATTTCGATGCAATCCTTCCTTTGACGGCTCCCAGTGCGTTGGCGATACTAAATTTGAGATGACGGTGTTGTCTGTCGTCGTCGTTGAGCGAAGCAGATCGATTCGAGGTGTTGGAATCTTGACGCAGCTCGGACGGCCTAGAGGGTCCAGGCATGTCCTTGTTGATGACAATCGTGGACCCTGATCCGATTCTGGTCCGCTTCCCCTGTCGGACTTCCTGATTTGGCGCAGACGATATGCTGGGACTGGCCAGAGCAGACGACGAGGCTGAAGGGCCTCTCCCGAGACTCGACCTACGAGACGAGTCGTTGCCAGAGGAAGGGTGATGTTCGCCCGAGGAAGACGTGCTGATACGGCGAAGGTCTTCTGTCGACTGGCCGGCTCGGATCGAAGGAGCGGGAGATCCGGATGTAGAATGGATGGGGGAATTCGCAGCGGTGCGAATAGCCGCAACGACCGGATGAGGCTCGGCATGATGTCTCCCTTCATGGGTCGAGGTAGTCGCGAGAGAGGATGTCGAGGCTGAAAAGTTGGAGTTGATTGTCCGTAAAGAGCCAGTACGAGCTCGATGTGGCTGTGGATGGTCGACCGGTTCCGCCGGTGTCTCGTCTGAACTCTCGGCAAAACGTACTTCGCCCGATCCATGGCGGTGGCCAGCATGTTCCAGTATGCTCGGTCTGACCGGGTTGGGCAAGAGCGTTTCTGCATCTTCCGCTTCCGACGCCGATCCCTCTGGCAACGACTCCCCCGCCATGCCACTTCTCGCAACATGCCCATGCATCATTTGCCTCCGCCTTTCTGTCGAAGTACTGTCGGTTCTCTCGGATGGTGCTCGTGAATGGGGAACAGATGCGATGGGAGAAAGAGTCGGTTGTCCACCCCCTGACAAGACCGGGTTGCGGAGTGAGGACCGTCTCGACCCTTCGTGCGATTCGGCTCGAGGGGTATAGGCAGGAGAAGGGCCTCTATCTCGCAAAGACATATCCCGTACTTGGAGGATGTCTTCGGTGCTCTGTTGACGGGAAGCCTGACTCCATCCATCTCCACTTCCAGGCAGTACACTGGCACTCCTGGGTAGTTGTCCTGACCGTCCTCTTTCTTCCACGTAATCCGGTGCGTCATACTCGACCGGGGATGTGGTGCCAGGAGCAAAATGGTGATCGTCGACATCAAAATGCGACGTGGACACTCCGGGACCCATCGAGGCCGTCCTCCTCACGTCCGACTTTGACTCTGAGCGGATTGCATTGAAGTATGTCGTCTTTTCCGAGATCAGAATGTGCTCTTCAGAAGTTTCCATCCTTCTTGGTCCGATACCTACTGTTAGCGGTGACTGGCCCAATACACACCTTCAGGCCACTCGGTCCGCGTCTTTCCCTCTAGCTTGATATCAATCTTCCTGATCCTCGTTGGCTTGCTCAAACGCAGAGTCAACAAACCCCTCAACATGGCCGGTTGCGCATCGGCGGCTATCGCTTGCGGTCGACCTCTAAAGTCGAGACCTGTCGATGGGCCTTTGAGGAAGATGACCGGCTCCGTCAGACGAATCTGCAGAGATTGATTGTTCTTCACCATGTTGGGTGTTGAGGGTGGAAGATCGGAAGAGAGGAAGATGGGCGTATTGCGACCTTATCGAGGAGAAAGGAGCGATAAGGATCGTAGATTGGCCATCTATCGCAATGCCATGAGTCCGGTATGCCAGAAAATGTCTCCTATCGTTTGAACACTGCTTCGTTGAGCTCTCGGGTCGTGTCGGGAACTCTGGTGAGGATTTGCTGTTGTTTGAGGAAGCCTTCGCTTGAGCAATCGCCTCTTGAAGGGGGGAGTGTGGGGCAGACTACAGACCCATTCCCATGAAAGAAGGGCAGGAGTATATCGCTTAAATCCGCCAGGGAGGGGGGGCGGGATCAAAATGAACACAGACACGTGCTCTCGCAGAAGAGATTAGCCTAAATCCCATGATGCGCCTACCTTGTTGTTGTTGTTGCCTGCCAATCACCCCTCGACCATCACCTCACCATGGCTCAAGAACAAGGTGGGGTGGCAGAGGATGATCCGACCGCTCTCAACTCACTCTCAAAGTTTACTCTGTTCGAGACGAAGAGGTGGAGTTCAGGTGTGCAAACCATACTAACAACCAGTCGATTCTACATCACCGCTTCGACCTCCAATACTCACCGGGTACTGAAGATCGACCGGACTGATCCGACCACCCTCAGCGTGACGGAAGATGCGACGACTTATGATTCGACAGAGCTGGATCTCCTGCTGCGGATGGTGCAAGATGGAAACAAGAGTCAAGGCGGGTTGGAAAAGGTCCTCGAGTTCCAGTAAGTAAGTGCGATGCCCCTAGCTGAGATCAGCGGCATTGTCGGATTTGTCAAGTTCACCGCGGGATGGTACCTCGTCTTGATAACCAAACGCTCAGTGGTTGGCCTACTAGGTGGGCACTATAGTGCGTCGAGGACCCATTCCGGCCTGACCCAACGCTGATGTCTCAACAGTATATCACTGCGACGAGACCACTGTAGGCCATACTTAAGAAGGGGATGCTCATAGACAGCTCCTCACCATAGCCAACAAGGCAGAGAGGACTGCTCAAGAGACAAAGTAAGCTTTGATCTTGCGCTCGTCGCAATTGTGCTGAGATTAGAATGCTCAACATCTTCCAGCAGGTCGACTTGACGAAAAATTTCTACTTCTCGTCAGTGATTTCATCTGTGCTGGACTCAGATACTCATGCGACAGCTACTCCTATGATATCACCAACACATTACAAACCAATCTGACGGTCCCCGCTCACGATCGCCAGTGGAACACCCGGTTCATGTGGAACCACCATCTCCTCTCCCCCGCATTCGAGCTAGAACAACCCAGGGGCAGGAGCCGTTGGGTGCTGCCTCTGATCCATGGCTTTGTGGATCAAGCGAGTAAGTCGATCACAGTCGGAGCTACCGTACTGAGCAGTAGAGATCAACATTTTCACACGCACCGTGTACCTAACGCTCATTGCGCGACGGTCACGGCACTACGCTGGAGCTCGTTTCCTAACTCGAGGAGCGAATGAGCATGTGAGTCTGCTTTACTGTTAGCACGTGATGGGCTCACCGATAGGGCCATGTTGCCAATGAAGTGGAGACTGAGCAAATGTAAGCAATAACTCACGTCGAATACAGAGCACAGTGCTTATCGTCAGCGTGTCTGAGCCTCTGGCAACACCTTTTGGCACGAAAAGCGCGAGACTACAACCCACATCAGAATTCGGTGCCGGATACGGCGGATACACGAGTTTTGTCCAGTATAGAGGTAGTATCCCTGTGACCTGGCATCAGGAAAGCACTCAGCTCACCGCTCGTCCACCCATTGAGAGTGAGTAATAGCTTCAGCTGACTACTGACCGGCAGTCACCATCAAAGATCCCTTTTACACCCCTGCTGCCAAACATTTCGACGATCTTCTTGGTCGGTACGGTGCACCCATATTCATCCTCAACCTCATCAAATCGCGCGAGACACAACCCAGAGAGTCAAAGTTGCTTTTCGAGTACGGTCAATGCGTCTCGTATTTGAATCAGTTTCTCCCTGAAGACAAGAAGATGCAGTATATCGCGTGGGATATGGCTCAAGCCGCGAAATCGGGACATCAAGATGTCATGGGTGTATTGGAGGACGTATGCGAAGAAGCCTTGCAGGCGACCAACTTTTTTCATGGCGGACCTGCGCGGAACGAAGTCGGGTCAGTTGGACAGGTGCAAAGAGATAATGGAAGCTGACGTCCAGACTTGGGATGACCAGGCGAGACAAGCCCTTGCTGCAGCAAGGTGTCTTACGTGTAAATTGTGTCGACTGCCTAGATCGCACAAACGCAGCTCAATTTGCCATTGCCAAGCGATCATTTGGCCATCAATTGTACGCTCTAGGGCTGCTTCCCACGCCGTACCTGCCTTTCGCATGTGACGCAGTTGATGTTCTCACCGAAGTGAGTGGCATTGAACAGGGAAAGGTGACGGCTGACGGCAGATGTATCATGACCATGGAGATAGTGGGCCCACCAATGCAGCAGCGCGAAGGAGGCTGATGAGATAGCTCTAGCGTGGCAATACACTGGTAGTGCTTTGGTGAATCGAGTCGACACGTATAGGCGGACCAAAGCTGCGCAGTGGAGCAGTCATTCCCGTGACTTGTTGGGTAAATGGTTTCCGGTACTGCCCCAGCTGATCACTCATCTTGCAGAGAACATTCGACGCTTCTACAACAACTCGATGCTGGACGCTGACAAGCAAGCTGCAATAAACCTATTCGTACGCCGCTGAAGCGAATCCGACATGCTGATGGATAGCTTGGCGTGGAGCCGGCTCCGCCTGTCTACAACGTGGATAGACCTCACTATCGCCAATGGTTCACCCCGGCACATCTTGAGGATCGTAAGATTCACAATTTAGCGCCTATCAATCATGTCTTCAAGGAGTACTACAAACCCCATATCTTGTCCCAGTTTGGACGACTATATGCTTTGTGAGTAATTAGCAACAAGGTGGGGGCCTACACGATGATTGACGAGCAGCACAATGAACTCTACGATTAGATTCGCAGGGTGAGTAGTCTGAAGCGCCATGCAGAGTATAGGCTGACGGGCAGTAAAGCAAGGAACGACATTGAGAGTCCGTTTGAGAGCCGGGCTCGCACTGAGCTCGCCTCACCCGGTCGCGGCTCGTCACTGTAAGACCTTTGTTCAAGCTCGCGCTCATTCCAGGCATCGACGTAGCTCTCGAAGGTGGGTTGAAGGACAATCCGGCAACGAATCGACCAATATCGAAGCCATTGAATCAAGCACTCGCGAAACGCATCCAGTCGAAGCGCTTGTAGCGTCGTTGCTGGAGCCATCAGACGCGGAGCAAAGAGCACAGGACTACGATTGGTACATTCGTTACCCAACCACCGACCTATCAACACATGCCCTTGGTGAGGAAAAGGATCTCAAATTGTATGTCCGTGCGGCGCGTATCGCAGAGGGCGAGGGTGTCGACAATCTACTTGCAACGGGATTGGGCAACGATACGACGACAGTGGGTACCGTGGCAGGTGTAACGGAGGACGTCATCAAGGCGAACACGCAATTTTACGAATCGTGGGTAAAGGGATGATCCGGAGCGGGTCTCTCCGGCATGTTGTATGCCTCGACGAACACTGACGACCCTCAATGCACGACATGACGATATTTCCGGTGGCACGAAGGCTCATATCAAGCGAGATCGATAGAAGTGTTTCACAAGTGGACGGTATCGCACGTTTGTGCAGAGCATGATAGAGAGTCAATCATTAAAGGAAGGCCTGCAGGTGTAGGCTTCCAGATGGAAGGCTCTTGAGACAGCGAAGCTGCAGCGGCAAATTGTCTTTGGGTCTTTGCTCCATTGGTCGTCTTTCTCATATGGCTCTAGACTCTGACGACTGTCGATATGCCTACTGCTCACGATGAACAGGCAGTGGAAACTACTCAACATATCTTAGTGGATGCAGACGTTGCGGAGGCCGCTTCGAAGACGTCGATCCAAGACGCGTTAAGTCACCTTCAAAGTCAAAGCAACATTTTGAGCAATCAGACAGCTTTGCGGGCAGCTCTGGCTTCATTCGCGGCACAACTGAGTGACGAGAGCATATTTGAAATTCGCAGCAACTGGCGAGGCGACAACTATTTCAAGCTCGGTACCCAATACTCTGCCGCCAGGGCGAACGCTTCTCGGACAGGGGGGATATCGTACTTGTTTGAGAAGATAGTCGAGCATCTTGATGAAGGCGAGGGAAACACGTTGAAAACTTATCAACATCGATATGTCTCAAGAGAGTCCGAACGGATCTTTCGACTTTTCGCCTCGAGAGCGCTGAGTCTGGATGCCAGTTTGGAAGAAGCTCTGAAGTCGCTCAAGATAGAAAGCACATCTGCAAATAGGGACTTACTGAGACTACAGAGGGCAGACGTGAGGGATCTACCGGAGATGCCTACATCGGACCCTGTGGAGGTGGGACCGCAGTTGATTGTCGTGCCGCTGGATCATGAGTCAGAGACGTCTGAGGTGGCGAGTGAGCAGATTGGCAGTGACGATAGTGCGCCCGAACACGAGGGAGGGTATATTGAAGACTCGGATACTTCAGACTAAGCGAGGGCGAGAACGACCCCGCATGCATGAGCTGTCCTTATATAATAGTCCCGAATTGAGCTCTCCTCAAGAGACCTCATACTGTACATTCTCATGGCATGTACCCTTCTCGTGGTCCGGCTTTTTCCATAAGTCAGATGAGGGTACACAGCTGTCAGAACCAAGTCCCCTTCTGCATTCCACGAATCGATCATCCTTTGACTTCATGTTCAGCTTCGAGCCTTCTCAATAAGAGGAGAAACGATGACGATAGTGCTCCGGGCAGCAGATAAGCCTTTTCGCTTCTCGCTCATGCCTTTCACTTGATCGCACGGCACATCGATGACTGCCTTGTCGACCCTCACAGAGTCACATCTTGCGGCTGGAGCTGCGATAACAGAGGCGAGCCGCAAAGATACTGCTGATATGGTCTACAGCCATATCAGAAGCAACCTGACGTCTTTCCTCGGCGTACCAGCGACAAGTCTTGCAGCTGCCTTCAAAGATGTCTCGGAGGATCTCAGTGGCAAATGTGCTTCTGAAGTGAAGGTCAATTGGCGCGGAACCCACTACTTCAAAAGAGGGGACACGGGACGAACAGCTCGTCAAGTCGCGGCAAACCTCGCTGAGAAGTCTTACCTTTTCAACAAGCTCTCAGAACACGTAGCCACCGATTCCTTGACCACTTTCGAGTACGCACTACAGCCGAGGGACGACGAGCGGATTTTTCGACCTTATGCTCGGGAAGCTTTATCCCTCGGGGTCTCGACCACGAACGCTCTAATTGCTTTGAACGCGACGACGAGCCCGGACAACAGGAAGTTGCTGATACGACAACGTAATGCTGCTAGACAATTGAAGTTCTTTCCAGACTATGCGGGCGCTCCTGAATACCTACAGGCCGTACCAGTGTCTGATGGAGGGACTGAAGAAGGCAGTACTGTATCCAGCGCGAGCGACCCTTGAGTCGAGTTGACGGATAGTAGATTAGTTTACACGATAATCACCGGGAGGTATCAGATGAGGGCAATTGTTGGTGGGTAGGGCTCGATAAGCGTTCAATGCTGGTGCGAAGAGGGCGGAATGAACGAGATCTCGTCTGCTGAACGCTGGTGATCAACTGGGAACTTCACATCTCACTACGATCCATCACAGCTCTATAAACTAATCGTTGAGCCTCTAGAGTCACGGAGAGCAATCATCTCTCCGGTATCTAGCCACCCCTCACACGTCAATCTCCATGAGCGATGCACATGCATTGTAAATTTGTTTGAATCCTTCGACCCGATACATTCTGTTGAATACTCCCTCATCTATCGTCCGAGCCGATTGCATCGTCCCAGCAATGAAGAAATCCGTGTAACTCGGTGTCGCGCCCAGAATAAATGGTCCTTTTGCCGAATTTGCACGCATCAGGTCGCTGACTTGCTGCAGCTCGCCTTGGACTTCCTGCCAATCTTCATCCTCTTTCTCTGGATTGATCATTTCTTCCAATCTGCATCCGACTACAGGTTCTCTAGTCGAGCGAAAGTATTCCTGCGATCGAGGGCTCAAAATCAATAGCTCGCGAGGGACAATCGATTTGAAGTATGGTCGACCGAGTTTGCCTCGCAAGTACGCTTCGATCTCTGTACCCAGAGGTGAGGTCAGAGGGACATGAGGTTGCGGGTAAGTTGACTCGAGGAAAGATGCTATGGTGGAAGAGTCCATGATGATCTGATTCGAGGGAATATGGTGTATTGTCGGAACAGTGTAAAGCGCTCCGTGGCCCGATGGTTTGTCGTTGGGGGAGACACCACTGGCCATTAGCAGTCATCCAGGTCGACTATCAAAGCTTTGAGCCTAACGCTGCACTCACAGGCTTTTCAGGGTGGGCTCAATATCCGGAAACTCCAAAAAAACCGTCCTGTACGCTATCCGCTTGTAATTCAGCAATAGCCTGATACGCCACACGACTGGGGAGAAGCACACTCCCTTGGTACAAGCCAAGTCGAACAAGACGAGGTCTGCCGTCGTGTTGTCGCTCATGCTCGTGTGCGAGTCGGTTGGACAGATGGAGGTTTAGCATGTCAACCTGAAACACCGACGAACGCCGATGGCCGAGGTCGCGTTTGAAGTGGCGGTCGAGCTGAAACAGAGAGTTTGACTGTCCGACTACACACCCTTTGATCGTGTAGATGGTCTGCTCCGCCGCGAGGACAGCTCAGAGACTTCTCACGACTGCAAAAGGCTGCATGAACATGAAGATCCCCCTGCGGTCCTATCTTGCAAGATATCTCCAATCGCCCCTATCGATATGAGCTCGACGTCGCAATTGTCCGCATCCAAGCCAGACACACCCGAGTCTCTTGTCGCCACATCCCAGGACGGCTCAAATTCGAAGGTATGTACATGCAGCTTTCACCGATTGTCGCATGACGCCATGATGCACATGCGACTGAATCTTGCCTCACCTGATCTCTTCCGGGCGGACAGTGAGCTTCATAAAAACTTGATTACAGTGATGGAGTCTGCGCTCAGCAGGCGAGAAAGAAAGGTAGGTCCAGCCAGTATTGGAAGACAAAACGCTCATCTTCCGCCCGCCTCGTCCACGGATCGTTCTCTGCCGGAAGAGGCAATGGAAATGTACAAGGCCGCATTACTTGAATCATTCGCATTGGACAGGACCAAAAAATCAGCCGACTTGCTTTCAAAGTTGAAAGTAGAGCTAGGGATCACTGCGGAAACAATCAATTCACAACGGACAAAGGCCCGCACCTATCTTGGGCTATCCGACGACGACGAAGATACCTTCCAGCCTAGTGAAACCTCGACTCGAGGCACGACGGCCGATTGCAAGTCATCGGGTGGCACAGACCCAGTGGCCGATCTGGAGCTCTCGGAGGTCTGTGGCGCCAATAGCGAGAATGCGGCGAGATCTGTCTCATTTGTGCTTGACGAGAAGGGTCCAGGGAAGGCTTGATCAGTCTAGTTGATGACTCTTGACTGTGCGGCGAGCTGCTGTATGTTTGTTTGGCTCAGCAAGGTAGTAAGGGAGATGAATGAGAGTTACAAAAGACCGCGCGGTGAAAGGAGAGGATTGCTTGTGCCCAGCTGAATAACCTCCTTCGTGAGAGTCACCTGCTCATACAGTAGATCACAGCATCGTTCCCGAGGATTCCAGTGGAATGCCGTCGGGCTCTGCATGCGAAGAATTACTACAAGAACCAAAGTGTAGCGAACAAGTCAATGAGGATCGAACATAGAAGCACGGGCCCATATGCATTCCAGATGCTTCTAGCAATCGTCAGCGGCTTGGAAACGCTTTTCTGACTTCAGCAAGGAGTACAGATTCAATGGAGTGACCAGCACGGAACCGAAAACACTCCTTTCACTGGACGACGGCTGATCTGAATATGCAAACTCGCAGGAGGATCTGACAGTCTTTCCATACAGCACTATACGCATTCTCCCCTGCACCACACATCCTCGATCTCTCTCAAACAAATTTTCCTGTCATCCTGACTTTTCCTTGAGTCGAATACTCACGACCAATGGTCAGCAGGGCGGAAGTTGAGGAGTCCCGAAATTTGCGGGCAATCTTGGACACTGCTTGTCAATCCGCCACCACAGGCGATGCCGAGACTTGCGTCAGAGAAGCGGGATCTACCTTGACACAGATCGGGAACGACAAGCTGAACATTGCCATTGATACGCTCTTAACACGGTATGAGACGTTAGGGGCCATGCCCTCTTTGAATCCCGATGCGGCGGTCAGAGCTCACAGCACTCGAGTCTCACGTCTCGAAGCGATAAGGCGATATGCGCAGACGGGGGCGGATTTCGGGTGGTTCATGCTACCACGAGAACCAGGAGACACTTGCGGCCTGTGTCATGCGTACGCCAGTGGAGAGCGTCCACTGGGGATCCATCAGGCGTACGCCGACTACCTTGCAGAGGCGAGTGCCACGGAGCAACAGTCGCAGCTGACTCTCAATCCAGAAGAACCGGACCCTGGGGAAATTGCCGATGCCTCTGACAACGAGCAGACCGAAGGACAAGCTCGTACAGCCTCTTGGAGATCGCGCTTCAGGCGCCTTGGCAGCCATTTTAAACCCTCGTCGTCTCGGTCGTAAAGCCTGATGCGCCGGGGGAGGGGGGGGGGGGTTACCATTGTATATATCATGTCAGCCGGTACATCGGGGAGACGCATGCATGGATGTGCTTGGGGACCGCGATCCATGACAGAGAGAGAATTATAGCCTACGGGACGTCGAGGAGTGTTCTTGTTGTCTTCCTGATATTTGTCCTCAGTATCCGATTGCTATGCACACGGCAAAACCCACTTCGAGCAGTCGTGTGTCCCGGGTACGAGTCATCGTAGCGGAACTGCACCCAGATGCGTTCGAAAGAAGGATGCCGCAGTCTCCTTGACCTCGATATATGCCGCCTTGCTGGGACCATGATTCTCGTTGGGCCTCGATGCGAATCCATGGGTTGTTTCTGCCTATCAGAAGCCGACAGAGCCTAAACTCACCAGGATGCAGCTTGTGCTGCATGATGACGCTCTCCTTTGCTTTCGCCTCGGACAACTGCACCAGTGCCGCAATCTGGTCGTCTTTCATGAAATCGTCTTGATCCGCAAGATGCCACGAGCTCGGCTTGACAATCGTTTTCCATTCCTTGGTGTTGATTGGACCTGGATGACATATGAATCCGCAGTCGACTGGGGCGACTTGCTCAGACAGCAGTCGGATGACGATGGCGCCTCCTCTACAGTAACTATCCATCAGACTTCAGACAGTCTTCGTGCGTAGGCGAGTAGTCACCCGATGACCCCCACGTGTTTGAGCTTCTTATCGACCTGGATCTGGGCGAGAAGCTACACCATCAACAAGCTGCTTACTCATTCCAGACATGCTCACCTTCTTCGCTCTAGTATAGGCGAACCAATCGAGGACCTTGATGAGGTAAGGGAGGCTCTGCAAATACGCCCAACCCGTTAGGATCCATCTCTTCCACTTGGTCAAGCCTTTCAAGGCCTGCTCGTGAGGGACCAGATCGGTGATGGCGAGAAACGGCTCGATCGGTGGGGGCTGAGCTGGACTGAGTGGGATTCTTCACATCAAGGCCCACGTAGATAATTAGGAACATAGACATCCACCCCAAGCTTATCGGCAAACTCGTCTGCCAGAATTTTTGGGTTGGGCTGGGGGTGAGTAACAGGAGGACGATGAATCTGGTATATGTTCTCACAAGATTGAAGCCAAAGACATCGTAGAAGAGCACTATCGCCGTATCTTTACCCTGGGAAACGGACGTGTCGGATGGACGGGTATGATACCACTTTATCTGCTTCTCTTGCTTGTCATGGTAATCGTAACTGCCTCGCGGTGTCCCTGGAATGATCAATGGGGCCAGGCAGCACTTCTTGGTGAGTGGCATAGCGAGATGATGGGAGGAAGAATAACATCTCTGCGGATACGGTTGTCGTTTCTCATGTATGCGTTGAAAGATCTGTTCCGCCCTTTGGCCTGAAACACAGCAGCAGCCGAATTACCGGGGAGATTGAATGTCAGCCTCATTCTCGAGGTGAGCGCTGATGTCAGACTCACTCACTCCGGTATGCGCTATGAGGTGGGTGTGTGTGCGTGTCGTTTCAACCTCTCTCGCATTACCCTGTACTTCACAGAACATCATGTCGACCTTGATATCCGTACCAGCAGGAAGATCATTCCGACGACAGGGTACAAACTGGGTCGACCCTCAACCTGAAAAGGGTTTGATCGAACTCGCGATCCAGGATGAGCTCATGAACCTGTGTTTGTCCACTCCCCCTTCGTACGGTTAAAGCTAATGACAGGGTGGAAGGACCGAAACACTGGAGCCGTTCAAGAAGTCAGCTCACCTTTGTCATTCTCGACAGACAGAGCTGATATGACAGAACTTGATTGTCTTCCCTGGAGAAGCCACATTCGAAAAGGTTCACCAGGTATGACCGAGCGTCTTGTCCTGATGTAATGGCTGACGTGCAGGATACGACCGGTCGAACTCACATCTTGAAGTTTTCCAGCTCGGATCAGAAATACTTTGTGAGCTCATCAAGGTAATTTATATGTCGCTGACGAAAGTTCTGGTTCCAAAATCAATCGAGCGAGGGCGATCTCCGAGCAGAGGTCGATATCAACGCTCTCTTACAGGATCCATCGTACAGGTGAGCACAAAGCTCTGTCTCAAAAACTCATCACAGACCGGGATCAGCGGCTCTACCTGTACGGCCCTCGACGCCCCAGGCTGCACCAGAAGAGCGATCTTACCCCCCTACCCCTGGAGCTCCTCGATTGTCTTACCGAGAGCCCGGTCCACCTGCCTCTGCCTCTGCGTCATCCGCTCCGGCAGATGACCAGGCAGCTCAGAGTCAGACTATGGCGCGACTCTTGGCAGAATGGGCCCGATCTGGGGGCCTTGGAGAAGTCCATGAAGGTGGGTTGCTAGTCACCTGCTCATGACTGACGTCAGATGCCCACCTCACCGATGTGCTCTCTTCAGCCAATATGGGTACATTGCTGAAAAACGATCCGCAGCTCCTCCAGACCTTGGCCCCTCTTTTGCCCCCTGACCTGCACCTGTCCTCGTCGCCCACCGCGGAAGAGCTCCTTCCTATCCTCTCTGCGCCACAGTTTACGGATGCGATTGCCTCTCTCGATAACGCGTTACGAAACGGTGGACTTCCCGGAAGCATGATGGTCGAGCTTGGATTACCAGAGAGTGCAGGTCAAGGTGTTGCTCAATTCCTGCAAGGCCTCAAGGGACTCGGTCAGAGCTCTACCGAGTCAGCTGGGGACGAGAGGATGGACCAGGATTGAAAGGGATTGTGAGGCACTCCCTAGTACGTTATGAAGTGCACGAGCATGATGATGCATACAGTACCACGAAAGGTGTGCTCGGCATAGTCTGAATATCTGACAAAACGAAACGAAATGAGGCGAATCATAAACGAACCTCTAGGCTCAATCGGCAGCGAGTCGCTTCAAGAATAGTCGTCTATCGACGTCTGTATCGGTTGATCTGAGACTTGATCCACGCAGCCTCGTTCTTAGCGTGTCGTTTATTCTCGACCCGCACAGCGATAGCCTTTGCCTTGGCACAACGCCTCCATCGTCGGTGGATAAGCTGGTACTCCTTTTCGAACCTGTCGATCCGCATTTGGAGTCGAGCAATCTGCACCGCAGTGGCGAGATGTTTCTCGCTATTCTGACACGTCAGCTGATATGCTTTTTGCAACTCAATTGCAATACTTACCTTTTCGGCAGACATCAAAAATTTGTTGCAGAATTCCAACTCATCCTTCATCTCTTGGATCTGCTGCTTGACGCCGAGACCGTATTGGATCAAGTCCTGACATTCTTCATTGAGACGCTCGACGAGTGTAGCTGGTCCTTGGATAAAGGCGGAGCTGGGCAGTGGCTCGAAGTCTTCCCATTCGGGCACGTGGAAGGGTAAAGCCGCAAATGAATGGTCGACAGAGGATCGACGTTTGTGCATCTTTCGAGCGGCAGAGAGGATGGTTGGAGTCGGATTGGCCCGCTTGACGAGCGCGGCGACGGCCTTTGGGACGGTCTTGACGACCTGAGGGATGAAGATGGGCTTGGTGGCGATGACTTGTATTGTGTGGCGCGATGAAAGTAAAATTGGGAGAACGGAGGTTCCTCGATGTGACAAAGAGCTGATGGGTAGACGAGTGGGATGCAAGTTGACAAGATGGAGCTCGAGCGCAGGCTATATATACGGTGAGAGAGCTGATGGGAAGAATCGTTTCGAGCTCTTGGAGTGGCTGATGAACTTCAACCAACTTGGTCGAGATGCTCATCTAAAGGGTGTACGACGATCGCCAACGACCGACGAGCAGACTGATTTGCTCAGCCACAGCAGTGAGAGTCGAAGGGGGACAGGGGCCGACCGCAGGAATCGCGACACTCGTAGCGAGGTACTGGTCGAAATTGCAATGTCGGAACTTCTATCCTGCATCTTAGCCCAACTCTGATACCAGCCACCACCCTTGGAATCACCACAAGAAGCAAGAACTGAGAGCTGAAACGAGAGATACTGGCGAATTTCGGATCGACCCAAAAAAGGCTGTCTCTGATTTTAGTGGCCTTGCTATCGTGACCGGAAAGCTGCTCTCGGGCTGTCTCTCCTCGGAGAGGAAATCGTCTAGTCCTGACGCCCTCGCGACTAACTTTGATTTCTCGGGCTGTGCACTGCTCTGACCCTCCAGCCCTCTCCGTGAGAGGAATGGGGACAAGTCAAGTACCCCCCATCTCGATACTTGCTTTCTACGTCGACTTCACCCACTTCTTACGAGTCTACCCAGCACACTCGACCTACACCTACAAGCACTTACACTGCCTTACAGCCCCTCTACTTGACCTCGACAGTATGGCGACCTACTCAGAGTGCCCACGATACCCTCCCAAGGGCTCGATCAACCAAGATCCCTTCTCTCCGAATTATGGCAAGGTCCAATCGAGGTTCGATATGCCCAAGGCACCTCTCGGCGATCCTCATGGCCCACGACAATTCAAGGTCTATCCTCCGGGATGTAAGCCTTTGCATAGTCGACCTACACCAAGGATCCAGCCCGTCGCGTTCCCCAAAAGAAACGTCACGCCCAACTACGTGTTGTACTCTTCCGATTCGGAGAGTGAAACTCGATCTTCGGTCGATCTCTCGCCTCGTCGATCTGGTCATTCGTCTGAAACCTCAATGCCGGTGCACATGGCTCCTCTCACTGTCAAAGCGAGGGAACTCCTCGCGAAGGTGAATAAAACCCAGTCGCGATTGGACGCGTACGAAGGAACCTTGGATTACTGGACCGCTTGGAGCGTGAAATTGATCAATATGATCTCGGTATGTCATTATACCTAATCGATAGCCATGGCTGATTAACAAGCATCGAGCGTACGGACCGCTCAATCGTTCCGATGCCGAGTTTGCTGCGTTGAACAAGGATATCGATGACCTCATTCATGATGTCTCCGTCGCGCACCATTTCCTCGAATGGTACAAGAAGCTTCAGACCGAGTTGGACAAGGTAAAATTGCTCTTGGACGCGGAGATGGAGGTGGAGATGAAGAAGGAGAAGGAGAAGACTGAAGGAGGGGAGGAGGAGGAAGCTTGATTCGTATGATCCACTTCGATTTTGATCTGTTATTCTCCTGTAGCTCTATTCTTCTTGTTCTTCCACTCATGCTCTGTAGCAATAATCTATATCTTGCATTGTTATGCCAAGATATGTTACCAGTCTCCATTTGTGCCACTGAGAAGATCAACCCCTGACACTTGGGGATATTCTTCGGATCATTGCTATTCATCCACCGAATCCTTCCATCTCTTCTCCCTCGTGTGACTTGCATCCTACTCATACACGTACAACGCAACCATCATGCGGCACCTGTACGCTCTAACTACGGCTCTACTCGGCTTTGCTCTCGCTGAAGTCGACCAACTTCCCCTGCAGACAACGCTTGATAACGCGTTTGGCAACTATCAAGGTGACCAAGTGTGGAGGTTAGATTGGGCGCATCTTGATTCGACTGTCAAGGAAGAGATCACTCAAGCTATCGAGGTGCGTCTTGAGGCTGTATAAGTATGGCGTACTGATTGCAGCTTCTCGAGCTCGATGTTTGGCGATCGACACCAACTACACTCGACGTTCACTTGAACCCATCCATTCTTCCACTCTTATCCCGCTTCATCCCATCCTCTTCCACCTTTGAGCCATTCATCACAGACTTGTCCGCCCTCACATCCGTCAAGGCTGCCACTACCAATCTCGACGGCTCATGGGACCTCGGTTCGATCGAGTCTAAGTTTCACGATGAATATCATACGATAGAGGATATCTATTCTTTCGGAGATGCGCTTGTGGCTGGCTTTGACGGTGTCGACGGTTTGAGAGTCGAAAGCGTCGTTATCGGACAGACATATGAAGGGAGGGAAATCAAGGGGTTCAAAGCATGGACTGAAGACTCTTCCTCGTTGAGCCGGAAGGGCAAGGGCAAGGGGAAGGGGAAGAAAGGTAAAGGTCGTGGTAGAGAGGAAGAAGAAGAAGAGAGTGAGGTCGAGCGCGAGTTTGTCGTGCAGAGTGGTCAACATGCGAGAGAGGTGAGCTCCGGATCTTTATCGTGAAGCCCAGCTGACCTATAGTGGGTGGGCCCGTCCACGGCAATGTACTGGTTCCACGATATTCTCCTCACCGCAACCCAACAACCCGACTCGCATCAAGCTCAACTCTTGAAGGCGTTTACTTTCACCGTCGTACCCACTATCAACCCCGACGGCTACGTCTACTCCCATGAGCATAGTCGATTGTGGAGGAAGAATAGACAAGACACCGGTTCAAAGATCTGCCAAGGTGAGTTCTGTCGCGCAGTGACCAACGTGGAAGCTG
This sequence comes from Papiliotrema nemorosa, assembly GCA_032158125.1. Taxonomy (NCBI): domain Eukaryota; kingdom Fungi; phylum Basidiomycota; class Tremellomycetes; order Tremellales; family Rhynchogastremaceae; genus Papiliotrema; species Papiliotrema nemorosa. The sequence continues at coordinate 786,827 of JASKOT010000005.1, read as the reverse complement.
ATCCAAGGGATCGACCTGAACTCAAACTGGGGATACAAATGGAGAAAGTCGAGAGCTGCTCCTTGTTCCGATGCATACTCCGGTCAAAAGGCTTTCGAGGCGTACGAGACGAAAGCCATGGGCGAGTATCTGACTAATGCGACCTCTACCCAACAAGGCAAAGAGAGAAAGGTCAGGGCGTTTATTGACCTGCACTCTTACGGTCAACTTTGTGAGTCTCACCCTGACTGTGTTGCGTCCAAGCTCATTCATAGTCATGTTCCCGTTCGCGTATTCGTGTGATGAATTTCCACATGATGCAGAGATGCTCATGGAGGCTGGACTAGGAGTTGCCAAAGCTATGAGAACGGGCCACGGCGAGGGATATCAAGCTGGACAAGCTTGCGAATTGACTTATCGGTCCGTCTACCCCGCTTTCCTATGCAGTCGAGCTGATTATTAGAGCACCCGGTGATGCGATCGATTACGCGTATGGAGTGGTCGACGCTAGGTGGTCATACTCTGCCGAATTGAGAGATACCGGAACTGTAAGTCTACCTTCGTGCAATGAGGTAGGTGCTCATGGGCAGTATGGATTCACCCTGCCGCCCCACCTCATCCGCCCAGCCGCAGAAGAGGTCGCAGCTGGACTGCTATACCTTGCAAAGTTTATTTACACTGCAGAGGTTGAGAAGTGATTCCTCCATCATGTGTTTCTTATGGTTCCTTCGCCCACGTGCCGCCTCGTTGTCATGATACATGCATCTCTGTATTCTCATACAATCGTGATAATGCGTTGACTACGAGCTCGTAACGAGCAAAGGATAGCTAGCTCCATAATACCAGAGGGAGTGAACGCCAAAAGGATTTCAAGGTATGTTCCGGTCGAGTGTTACGCCTTCTCAACCTGAGTGCTACTCGACGAGCTCGAGCAGCATCAAGGAAAGACGCATGCGACCAAGTCAGATCCCTCGCTCCGCACTGAGTCCCATCCGTCCTGTAATTCAGCAACCACCAGATATCCTGCTCCACTGACCTGTTGATCTGCTCGCTCATGCTTCCATCCTCGATGTGCTTGGCAGCGAGTTCAAAGTACGCCTCTGCAAGCTCCCACAGTGCTTTGATGCCTAGATTATACTTCTTCTGCCCCGCTTCCCATGCCTTTTCCTTCTCTAAATTGAGAGGTCGATGGAGAAGCTCGGACCAGAAGGGTATGTTGTGCTGTGTAAGATGGATGACTCCCGATTGGAGAAACGAAGCTTGAGCGAGATACAGCACGTGAGCCACAGAATAGGAGCATATGAACCTTAGATCAGCTTATCATTTCAGGAGAGCCAGAGATAGCTGACCATGGATTGGCTTGAGACTTGCCCACCCCGTCATACTCGTCTCCTTTGTATCTGCCGACAAGCCGTCCGTTGGTCCAATCACGAGTATTGATAGAGTATTCTCCTTCGAAAGACTGCAAGTACAACCGATGTGTCCCCAATACGGTAGGATCGTCCGCCTTGAGAGGGCTCGAGCCGTTGTTATGCTCGAATTTGGGCGATGCTGAGTGAATTACCGAAAGCAGGAAAGCACAATCCAACCCTTTCAATTGTTTGCCCGTAGCCTGATGTGACTCGCCTGATATAGACGCAGCCCAATAGCTGTTGTGCTTGTTGTCTACCCAGAACTCCGATAGGCTATCCTTGATGGTCACTGCCACTCTGCTGTAGAAGGCCGCAGCACCGGGGTCGTCCATTCTTCTGGCGAGTTTAGAGCCCGCTTCAAGAGCTCTCATCGCCACAATCCTAGTCCAGAGATGGTGCCCGTTACTGCCGGTCAATCCAATTATCCCATTTCTGAATTCAGGGCTCACACTTCTTCCCATAGGTCGAAACCCTCTTTGAAGCATCCGTGCGCAATCTCCTCTAGGTCATTCTTGATCAAGCTCCCAGGTCGTCGTATCGCGGTCGAATCGTATAGATTCTCGGCGACGTATTCCGAGTCGAGGAAGCCTCCCCGATCAAGGAGAAAATGAGCATAGGGTATAAGAGCAAGAGCACGTAGAGGTGGTCCATCACTGAGGTCAGTTTCATCCAACGTTGCACTCACCGTTGGGGCCTTCCCCAATCTCCATCGAACGCCTTCCCTTCTGCTGTATACTTGGGCTCATTGAGACCCCCTGTCCACAGATCCCCGGAAAGGGTATCAAGCTGCTGTACATCTCTCTGAGACACCACATACGACCTGATCAGATCTTCCAATAGAGGATCTCCCTTGAAGTCTGTGGCAGGATGGGTGACGTCGAGCTCGTAAGACCATGGCGCAAGATAGTTAGAAGGCAGAAAACGCGGGAGAAGTGTCTTGATGGTCAATGCTGAATCTCTCGTCCATGTGTACTGCTATCAGGCGATTCTGCATCGTTCGAGTAGGGCGAACCCACAAAGTAGTCTGGTTCCGATGACCCACCTTTGCTTGGACTAGCCACAACCAAACCGTCCTTCGCTGCTGCTCGTACGCCGATGTTGCTCAAGATCTTGCGGTATGAAGTCTCCTCTTGCTGATCAATCCAACGGTCAGGGTGATGCCTCGTGCAGTCGCCAAGCCGTAAGTCCGGTATGAGCTTGCGACAAGACCATCCGAATGAGGCGACGACGAGGAGAAATAAGCCTGCGCCGATGTGCCAGATTCTCCTCCCGTGCTGTCGTGATGACGCACCAGCCGCCAGTGGGAGTCTCAAGCTTTCGGGAGACTTCATGATGGATGTTGCATGACTGACAGTGTTGACGTTCGAGTACAGAGCAAGTGATCGCTCCGGGAAGAATGAATTGCCGAGACACATGAGGGTTTATAACCGGTTTCCCCGAGATTGTTAATCCCATTACAAACTCGCTCCTAATTGACACTGACGCCTCTTTCCTGGCTTCCATACGTCATAAGGGGGGACCCGCCGTCTCAATCGAGCGAGCACAAGAGACTCCAGCTGCACTTGCACCAACCACTTGCATGCGACTGACACTTCGAACAACCACCTTTCCAGCTCTCCGATCTTTCTCGACTACTCCCAAGTACCGCTTTCCCGATTCCAAAATGTCCGCTGAAGAGCAAAAGACTCGTGAGTCGCTTGGACGACGATCGATCGAGCGCCTGAGTGACAAGCAGAATCTGAACCTCAACCCGTCATTTCAGAGGGATTGACTGAACAGGCCAAAAAGGCTGAACCTGATGCAGCCGAGGAGGTCAAGGAGGTCAGTTAAGAAGGCTTTGAGATGCAGGTCGGATTGATGCTGATATCCAGATGGAGAAGAAGGGAATGGACAACTTGCCAACTCGAACTTGATCGGCTTGCGAGTACAGGTGAATGAGCAGAAACCCGATAATCGACAAGATGTACAATATAGCAACAACATGCATGTGCTCGAAAGATACGTGCAAGACGGGAAAAGTATGAGCGGAGACGCTACATAGCCCTCCCGTCGCAGTCCATGACGTCTTCCCCCTCTTCGACAAATTTCTTTCGATCCCTTTTCCAAGGCTCCCACACGTCCCCATACTTTTTCAACAGCCTGCCCAATTCCGCTTTTTGCTCCATCTACCGATCAGACTGTCAACAAATGGAGTGGGAGGACGACTGACAATGACACGCGGTGCAGAATCGCCCTTCTTCACGGCCCAGACATCATTGAACATCTCCCCGAGTTTGGGTTTAGGTTGCTTTTCCGCCCGTTTGAACGCCGACAGCACATCTGCCTTGTGTTTCGCTAAAAGTGCCGTCTCTTCTGATTCCGTCCACCAACCTTTCTGGCGCATGAAAGCCCGAAGACGGTGTATAGGGTTATCTAACCGTCAGCGTATGCTCACCATCGCAGATTACCCCCTCACCAACGATATCCCACTCGCTTACTTCCTCTGCAGGTCTGTACTTGCTAGAGTCGTCCGAAGTGGAATGGTGGCCACGCCTATATGATAGAGCTTCCACAATAACCCCTCGCTTCCCCTCGACCGCTCTGCGACGAGCTTCCCGAACGGCAGCCAAAACAGCCAAAGCGTCATTGCCGTCCACCCGGATTGTGTCAAGTCCATAGCCTGGACCCCTCGACGCTATACCGTCTCCTGCATACTGGTCGATGACCGGCGTTGAAATGGCAAAACTGATCATCAGCATGGCTTCGCCGGATCGCCAAAGACTGAACCTTACCCGTTGTTTCGACAGAACCAAATCACCGGACCACCTAGTACGGAGTTCATACCCAAAGCAGCGTGAAAGTCTCCCTCGCTGGCAGCACCTTCTGATCAGCCGAAGAGACTTGCGGTATAGATCGGCGCACCGTCTCCAAAGTAGCAGATCACACAATCTCCCTGTCTCTTTTCGTCCAACTTCAGCGCGTAAGCTGCCCCGGCCGCTTGTGGCATTCTGTCCATCAGCTAATGGCAAATCCGAGGTGTCGTCGGCCCACTGTGTAGCAAGAGGAGAAGTGATAGTATGAAAGCCGTGTTCCGGGCTGGAGTAGTGAACCGGCATCTGCCTTCCCTTTGTACATGTATCCTCGACATTACCGAAACATTGCGCCATGAGCGAGTTGAGAGAGAAGCCACGGTGCAAAAGCGCCGCTGATTCTCGCTTGTTATCAGCGATTATTCGAAGTCTTCAACATCGACATGGGTCAGGCAGGCTTACATATTGACCGAAAAACTCGTCGTTGGGCAACATGGCGCTTGCGGAAGCTACCACTGCTGCTTCTTCACCTGCACATTGCATGTAGAACGATATCTTGCCTTGTCTTTGGGATTGATACAGGATGTTGTCGACTATAGGGATGAGGGTCATAGTGTGGTATATCGCCTTGGCTTCCTCTTTCGTGATCTGCCCTCAGCAAGGATCATTATGACAAGGCGAGGGACTTACATCGGGTGCTTGAGCCCCTCGCACCAGCACTCCATTTTCGTCCAATACCCTATATGTAGGTATAGTCTGTACATGAGCTAAAGACGCAGTATCAGTCACACTTTTGAAACGGCGTTGAAGAAATGCCTCTCTGGAGTCCACCATGATTCGTGTGTTCCTCTCCTTAATGGACTGGACATTCTGGCATGTCTGGCCTGTCTTTCTTCGTGCGACCCAGGGACGTATAGAGGCATTCCATCGTGGCTCGAAGACGGGACATGGAAAGCTGGAAGAGGGGTAGGATGTGGCAAAGGTGCAGAGGTCGGTGTGGTAGTCGTCCCTTTGACAGGCGATGGGCCGGTGATCTGAAGTCAGCCCAAACTCCGAACATCAATCTTGACGCAGACCTACCAGGTGACGAAGCTGCCTCGGAAAAGTCGACCTCCTGCTCAGGACTGATCGGGCAGGCTTCGACATTGTATAGCTTGACCACTGTCCAAATGCATTGGGATACAGGAGGGAGTCATGAGGGGGTCTGCAACAATGGTCATTCGGCTTCAGGCATGGTCCGACCGGAAATGCATTCTTACCCGGATAAACTCGCCACCTTCCCGAATTAGCCGGGTCAAGGACGCGTCCATCTCAGAGATGCGTGATCGCAGCGCGTGCATCTTGAATGCAAATGGTTCAGATCTGTTCGACCGAATCGACACCCTGGAGGATGATCAGCATCCGGCCTCTCAGGCAAGATAAGAGGCGGAAATTGGCTGACATGGTCTCGATTGCCACGATTATTGTGGAGCAAGAGAATTCGTTGGAAAACTCAATTGATTCCAGCGTTACATCTTTGCGTCATTGAGGGTTGCACCCTTTCACCATCATCCTTGCTCTGACTTGCCATCTCTGCCGATCTGCTGATAATCCCCTGACCGACGATCTTCGCACACTACCTGAGAACCATCTCGAATTCCTCTTGGGTGGGATGCGCGCGTGACGGATCAAAATTCGGTCTGCCTCCAAGCACTGGAAAAGGGTTCAATAATCTTGCCCGCAGTTCTCATCATGCTTGGCGATAGTTCTGTTGCAGATCGTATGCGAATGGCTGGAATCTGAATGACGCTTGTCATGCATCTCTCTGTGACGCAACTAGATTGCAGCATCCTTTGGCGGGAATCACATATATCAATTGACCATTCCCAGATCGCCCTTGTGTATCTAGCACCCATTCCGCTTCATACTCGCAGTGTGTAAAGACCGCATTTCGTCCAAAAATACCACAGCGTTCTCCTCGCCAAGATCTGTAAAGCGTTCTCACCCCGTCAAGATGAACCACGAAGCGAAACAACCCCGTCACACTGAGACCGCTCCACGGAAGCAAGGTCTTTTCGCAGACATCAAGAACGATGTGGTGGCTGCTGGTGGTTAGTTTTCTGCAGATACAAAGGACTCCTGCTGACTTCACAGCGGAGCTCATCGCGACTGTAAGCGACTTCCTGAATGAAAGTGGCAGATACTGACACCTAGGTTCTCTTCTTGCTCTTCGCCTTTGGAGCGGGTCCACCTTTTTCCTACTCTGCTCACTGATGCTCATGTCAGGCTGTGCAAGTAGTCTCGGTGAACCTCCAATCCGCTGCTACGGCAGAAGGTACCGGGACGACTCTTCAAGGCAGCGACGGTGCGAGAATCTCGGTGAGCAAAATTTGGATGTAGCGCCTCGCTGTACCGCTGACCCTCCTCGAAAGGGCTACTATTACATCTCCGCTGCCTTCGGTTTATCCCTCTTCGCTGTCGCTACGGTCTTCTATCGATTCAGCGGATCACTGATGAATCCTTCGGTCGGACTGAGCTTGGCAAGTTGGCGCAAATTGCATGAGAAGTGCAAGAAGTTGACGAGTCAGATTTTGGTCGGAGCAATCACGCCTGTGCGGTTCTTGTGTGAGTTCTGGCCCCCCTCTGATCTACGAATGCGCTGATGGGATAGTGACCGCCACCGCCCAGATGATTGGAGGTATCGTTGCTGCCGCCATTCTGGACGGCTTAACTCCCGGTCCACTGGCAGTCGCGGTCTCGCTAGGTAGCGGCACGAACCGGACCCAAGGGCTTTTCATCGAAGCTTTCGCTACTGCCGGATTGGTCCTCTCCGTACTGTTCTTGGCTGCTGGTTAGTCCTTTAACCAATACTGAGAATACCGCTTACCTTACCCAGAGAAACACCGTCTCACACCTTTCGCTCCCCTAGGTTTCGGTTTCATGCTATTCGTCGTTGAGCTCTTCGTAAGCCACGCCGCATACAGAATACAGGTGGACTGATGTTCAGTCTGTCCCGTTCACTGGTGGAGCAGTCAAGTCAGTTGCACGAAGAAAACCCCTTGGTCATCTATTGACGTTCTAGCACCGCTCGAGCGTTCGGACCTGCTTGTATCTCCGGTTTCGACAACTACCACTGGATCTACTGTAAGCGATCCCTTGGACCCAAGTCGCTGACTGAGAAGGGCTAGGTCCCACTCTTGGTTCCCTGACTGCTACCGGTGTCTACTATCTTGCCAAGCACCTCCACTACTGGTGTGTCCAATCATGGCCGGGCTGCGCAGGAGCTGACGCATCAAGGGAGGTCAACCCGAACCAAGACTCGACCGACCACCGACATGCTCCGTGAGTTGAACTGAAGGGTGGATTGGGAACGAGCTGACGTTTGATAGCGATATTACCCCCCGAAACAGCCATCAGATGGCTTAAAACTCCTTCGAGAACGAAGAATATACAAAGATTTGACTCTAGCTGTAGCCATAGATATGATTATAATCAGTTTAAACGAATGCATGTTGCCGTTTTCCGTGCATATTCTTGCGTATGTGCAATGTGGGTTTCGCGACCCGCTCTCCTGAGCTCTGGCAGTGACAATGCATTTTGATCACATCGTGGTTTGGGTCGAGTCGGGCGAACTACCTTTGCGAACTGCTTGGCTGAATGACCGACTCGATGTAAGTCCTCGCAGCTTGTCAAACTGCTCTTGAAACTGTATGGCGGTGCGCCGAAAGTTAATACTCAGACATGCCCTCGTCAGGAATGTAACGAATCACTATGATCGGTGTTGACGCACACAAGCTCGGTAGTCAACGTGATGTCATCTGCAGTGGTATGAGCGATCGCGACCAAGGTATCAGCCTCCTCCGTGTCGGGAAGGTGAGCTTCGAGGTCAATGTCAGTGCATGTGAAAGTATTCGTAAGGCAAGTCCAGAGAGGCGTATGCTTTCGGTTTTGAAGACATCGAGGGTATGACAAGCACGGGGTATCGAGGGTCATTGCCGATCAACACGGATCGACGGTGGTTGCTCTGTGTGTGAGTGAAAGGATACGAGGGAGATTAGCCCACCCAGCTCGGATTCATGTTTCAACCGTCCACACACGCTAATCACTGCCCATTGTCATCAGCACAAGTGGAGACACCAGCCATCGATCCCTCACCACCCTCTTGTCCTATTTGGCATTCATCTCTGTCATTGTAGAGGTGTCCATTGACATATAAGTTATATTCGACATACATCTTTTCCTCGGATAAACGTGCAAACAAGCCAATTGCATCAGATTGTCGTCAACACTGTTCCAGGTACGTATGAGAAAGATCCTGTCCTGCTGGCCCCCTCTGTCGCCCTCGCGCTCCTGCCCCCGTATTTTGATCCCATCCCCCATTCCGACCACCTGTCGTCCCGATCGAGGTCCTCATCGGAGCCCTGATTCAAACATCGGTCCGATGTACCCGAGTGGAATGCATGGGAGGAAGCCAAGCATCAGGTAGAAGAGGGGTGGTTTAAATTACCCTTTGCACGCGTCAGCGGCTTTACTTCTCTTTGCGCCCTGGGAATCAAATCTCGCCCAGGGAAAAGAAGGGGGGGTGTGACGTCGCTCCCCTTCTTCGCCCAGCTCGTTCGATTCCTAAACTAGATAGCACTTTTCACCTGCTCTTCATCTTTCTGTACATTCACCCAACAATCCCCCCAACCACCTATACCCCTATACCCCCCCCCCCCAAACAGCTGTCGGAAGGCTCATACACGTAGCGACATCACCATCATGGCCGACTCTGCCCCTCCCAAAGGTCTCAACTCTGCCAAAGCAGTTCAAAAGACCATGGTGAGTTTGGCCCTCGCGTCACAGACACGTTGCTAACCCCCATCTCAGCTCAACTTGGGTAACCTGCCCCCTAAGCCCAAGGCTTCGGACATGAAGGCTACTCAGAGCGTAAGCTGATGTGCACCCATTGACGCGTACAATAGCTCACAATGTAGCAATACCCCCGAACTCCCTCGCGAGTCAACCCTAGTGAGTGATTCAGCGGCTTGTAGAGCTAGAGCTAATAATTCAGACGCTCCCCCATGGCCTGCGTGTATGTTCTGCGCGTACCCATTAGACCAAACTGACCCTCAGTCCGAGGTTACCACGAGTACTCGTTCGCTCATGTAAGCTATCATCATATCTCGCCATGATGCCGCGCTAACATCTAGGCCACCATGGGTGTTCGACTCCCTACCATTCTCGGTAAAGGTATCGACGACGTCTGGAAGACTCTCAACCAAGAGCACGATGAGGATCGAATCGTCGATCTCGTCAACTGTATCCACCGAATGGAGGACTTGATGGGCGACTTGCAAGGCAACTCGAAGCTCCGACCCATCATCGACGATGGCGCGGGAGACATCGCTCTCTGGAACAAGGTGGGTCGAGATGATCCCAACAGTACTGACTATAGGAAATTGCCAAATTCTTCCGAGGAAAGGACTTCATGAACGCCCCATGGCTCTTCGCCGAGGCTTACAAATACCGACGACTGAGAGAGTGTTTCTCCCTGTCCAAGTACTGGGTTGATTACGATGTCTTCTTCCGACAGAAGTGCGACACCTTCTCCCGATCGAGCCAGGCCGTCTTTGAGCTGTCAACTCGGTTCAGCAACCCTCAACCCAAAAACGAGAGCATCTCTGCCGAGGCCAGGCTTGAGAAGGACAAGCTTCTCTTCCTTGAGCTCACCCAGGGTAAGTTGCGATTACCGACATGACTGACCTCAGTCTGTCTGTGGGGTAACTCCACCGACTTGTCGCTCCTTATCGATATGACCGAGGAGGATATCAAGAAGCTCCAGTCTACTGGTGGTGATGCCCTCGCCGCGACCGAGAAGAACATCCTCGGAAACAACCTCCACAAGTTGGCCGACTACGTCTTGACCATCAAGAACGGTAGAATCGACTTTGTCCTCGACAATGCCGGTTTCGAATTGTACTGTGACATGGTCTACGCCGATTGGCTCATTCAATCCGGAACTTGTTCCGAGGTCATCTTCCACGGAAAGAAGATCCCTTGGTTCGTCAGTGATGTCACCAAGCAAGACTGGAATTGGATTCTCAACTCGTGCGTCTACGGGCAACTATTCCCCGAGGCTTCCGACGAGGAGATGGAATCGCTCCGAACCTTGGGTAACCGATGGAAGCAATACGAGAAGGAGGGCAAATGGAAGTACGAGGCTCACCCCTTCTGGTGCACCGGTTACACCTTCGTGAGCCGTCTTCATATATGTGGATGAGAACGTACTGACCCTTAGTGGGACCTCCACTCCGAGGCCCCGGATCTTTTCCAACACCTCGCCGAGTCCAACTTGGTCATCTTCAAGGGAGATCTCAACCACCGAAAGCTCACTTATGATTGCCATGCTCCTCTTACCACTCCCTTCAACGTTGCCATCGGTCCTCTTGCCTCCGAGCCTGGAGCACCACCAGTTGCTTCTTTGCGAACGATCAAATCGGACGTTGTTGTCGGTATTCCCGATGGAGTCGGAGAGAAGCTCGACGAGGAGGAGCCCGGATGGAAGATCTCGGGTAAATATGCCGTCGTCTTGCTCTCAGAGGGACGACCAGGGGAGAAGCCTCAATACACATAGGTGGATGAGGCGGAACTTTAGGTCGCGGTGGATGCGCAGATGTTCACCTGTGACTTTGACTTGAAAAAGAATTTCTGTGTTTCCTATGTTCTTAGCATGTAGCCTACGATACTTCTATTCTAGACGGCTGCGTATGCAGTGTTTCGGCTCGACCAGGCCATACGAGTACCGGCTTTGCGTTCAAGACTGTGAACGCGCATAAGGAAGTGCCGAAAATTTAAATGACCCGCCACTACGCCACTCGGAATCGTCACAAACAACCATCTGGAAAAATACCCCTGCCCACGCAACATTTCCAAGCCTTCCCCTAATCGAGACATATACTGCTCAAGCTCGCGGTGAAGCGGGCACAGTGCTGAGCAGAGCTGTCGCTATCGATCGATACCGCTTTCGCCTTGCTACGACGATAGTCGGAGTTTAGGAGGTTATGAGCGACGGCCGCGATTCTACCGGAACCGGTGTCCACCCCCCTCCCACCGATGCCTCGATTGAAGCCGGCAACCCACCCGTCACCATCTCTCGGGATGTCCCCGATGGCAGGGCAACTGATGGCCAAGATCTCAATGGTGCCATCTCACAGCAAGATGCAGGGGATGCAGGTGTAAGCATGGATTTGGACGGGACAGGGGAGGATGCAGGTGTGGATTTGGGAATCATGGAAGGACTGGTCGACTTTGACGAGGCTTTCGACCAACATACATTGGCCAACCTTGAAGCACTATCTCGTCTAGAAGAGCTAGGTACCGAGGATGTGGACAACGACGATCAGCCGATCATCCCCCTAGAAGAAGAACTAGGCGATGTGCAAACTGAGCTAGAGAAGCAGGACGAAGGCGCGGAAGGGGACAACGAAGTGCCCGCGGAGGTAGACTTGGAAGATGTCGTTGATCTTTCAATGTTTCTGCCGGATGTACAGGATGGACAGGACGGCACGCCGGTTGAAGAAAGTGTGGATCTACAGGATGCGCTGAGGAGGATAAGGCAGGAACAGGATGAGCAGGATCGACTGGAGGATACCGCGCCGCAAGGAGACCGGGCATCACAGGGTGTCGCAGTAGAGAAACCTGTGGAACAAGTCGCGAATGAGGATGCGACGGTGTCTGATGAGAAGGCGATTCAGGAGTCTCGGCAGGATTCGACATTCAAGGCTACGACGGCAGTGTCGAAGGTGACGGGTCCCACACCTGAACAATTACCGGCTACGCAGGACGAGCCGCCTACGGAGACCGCGTTGGCAGGGGCTGCACCGACATACCGGGGCGTGCAGATACCTCAAGCGTTACCTTCCTCACCGGTTACTGCGCCCGTCGAGGCGACTCGGCCTGGACCTGCCCTATCAGATCCGACAGCCGGTACCGGTCCAAAGCAGCCAGAAGCAGGACCTAGTCAACCCCGCTCGCCCTCTCCTCCACGCCCACAGCCACCTCCTCCTACCCTCGCTGCTGCTGCGCCAAGCTTCAAATCCCCTCAACGGAACGGATCCGTCCTATCGCTGCCGGAACCTCGCCCGACAACAACCGTCCCCGAGGCAGACGGCCCAGTGGAGTACACACCGTTGTTCGAAAAGAGGGGTAGCAGACGTGAAGTCGTAGAAGATGATGCGGATAGTCAGGATGAGAGGACAGGCGAGGAGGACGGTGAAGATGGAGATTTCGAAGGTCCAAAATATGGGCACGATGGTCGGAGAAAACGGAAAAGAAATAGGACAGTCTTGTGAGTTGGAACATGTTGGATCAAGCTGATCAGATAGGAGTTGTACGGAGTGTCATCGAAGAGTGAGTTTGTCCTCACCTAGGTGCTGTATATCAGACTGATGAGCAGAAACGTAAGATATACTATCTAGGTCGACGTGAGCTTACCACGATCTTTTGCCTTGTACAGAACATGTGAGTCTTTCCCGCGAGTGACTGTGCCTGACAGACAGTGCGATCGTAACATTCCTTGCAGCCGATGGTATGACACGCGTCCAGCCCGTGACTGATCTGTAGTGTTAAACGAGGAGTTCCGAGCATGTGCCGGATGGAACTACCTGCACCGCAAGACAGGAAGAAGCGAAAGTGAGTCGTTTTGGCGGGTCATGGCTGACGCAAAGAATGACCCAGGATATGCCTGGCGATTATGACCTCGGTGTCCGGGTGCAAGCGCTGGAATCGCTCATCCGCTCTGGATCAAATCTCGATCCTGATTCTGCTCAGTCCGCAGCGATGGATACAATCCTCCATGCGACAAGAGCGGCAGAATCTGGTAGTACGGATGCTGAGAGCGCCCTGGCGCAGTTGACAAACGCCATGGGTGGACAAGGGATCGGCAATATGTCTCAGGATGCACAGAGCACCTTGCTCATGGATGTCTTGCAACAGGTATGCGAGTGCACCCCTATTAAAGCTGACGTCAGCTCTCCACCTCAACGCCGAATAAGCCTGCCGAACCGGAAGAACCGCCCCCGCAGGATAAAACTAAATCGAGCGGAAAGAAAGACATGTGGTCTTCTATAGCTGTCGCCAGACCCGATCCGTATGTCTGATGGAGACGTAGCTAACCCCAGACTTGCTCGGCTTGTCTCTGCATACGACGACGACCCAACTCCCACCAAGGTCAATTTGACTTTGCCTGGATTTAGGGATAATGAAGGTAAAATCTTTGTCCCGCCGACGGTACGGTACATGGAGAAGAGCATGAAGGATGCCAGCCTGTATGCTGAGGAAGCATTACCTCCATGGGGTGATGAAGCGTTCTGCAAAGCGGCTCTTAAATTTGCATATGGAGAGGATGAGAAGCGCTATAAAAGTGACCAAGTGAGTCAACTATCCATTGGAACCCTTGCAAAGTTGACATAAGGTATCGGCCGTCCAGGCGAACACGCTCGTTGGAGCTCTTCGCATTGCGGGAACCTTTCTCGCTCGGTTCCCGACCAGGGGTCGACATGTATACGTGCCTTCCCCCACGACAGAGGATTCTATCCGGGCACTACGAGATGCCGGATTGGATACTCGCTACTATCGCTTTCTGGACAAGCGATCCGGCACAGTTGACTTTGACGGCTTGAGAGAGGATATCTCCTCGGCTCCTGAACGGTCGGCAATCTTACTGCACGTCGGAGGATCAATCCCGACTGGTATTGATCTCACTTTGCAACAGTGGAAACAGCTCATCTCGGTGCTCCAGGTGAGTTTAGGATGATTGTTGAGCTAAGTATAGCAACGGAACCTGATCCCGCTCGTTGTTGTCGCTTTCCAGGGTCTGGCGAGTGGTGATCCTGCTGCCGATGTCGAGCCATTACGACTACTCGCTCATGAGGCGTTGCCTGTTGTGCTGTGTCAGAACTTCGATTCGGTCAGTGCAGTGATGTTCTCCGGTACGGTACTAACGCTTAGACCATGGGATTGTACGCAGACAGTCCGTCCGTCACATCGGTCTTGGCGCAAAGCTACGAGTCGAAGCTCCGGGTAGAGGGCCAATTACGAGCGGTCGCAAGGGGGTTTCACTTGCATCCTTCTCCGTGGGGAGCGTATATCGCTCGAGCGATATTGTCAGAATCGAAGCTACATCGTGCATGGTAGGTTGTTACTTCGAAACGTATACACAGCTCATCTCAGGTTGGCGGAGATCAAAGCCTTGTCGGACCGACTGAAAAGCGTCCGCGAGAAGCTGTTCGACTTGTTATCCAACAAGTTCAAAACGCCAGGTACCTGGACACAGATCCAACAATCGGTCGGGATGTTCTGGTGAGTCTCTTATGCAACGCCCGTTAATCATCAGCACGACCATGCTACCGCCCGTGATTGGTGATGCACTGACCACCAAGCGACATATCCACCTCCTCCCTTATTCCTGTTTCTCTCTCGGCAGTCTCAACGCTCAAAAGATCGAATTCCTCGCGCGAGCCATTGACGCTGTCGTCCTCGCTCATAACCGCGAAGTGGAGGAAGCACAAGCTCAACAGCTCGCCATGCAAATCGCGCTTCAAGCCGCTCGAGAAGCCGCAGCGAGAGAAGAAGAAGAGGCAGAAGCTCAAGCTGCCGTCGAGGAAGATAGGAGGATTCTCGAGTTTGATCTGGAGAATGCGATTAATGCGCAAACAAGGAGAGAGGAGGATGAGAGGAGGAGGGAAGAAGAGGAGAGGGGTTTGGAAGATGCAGTCAGGAAGGCGGCGGAGCGGGCGGAGATTGCCAGACAGGCAGAGGCAATCCTGGCGAGTATCACCGCGGGACAGTTCTAGGGTGCAGTCTGGATGTTTCAGCAAGCGGCGTAGCTTCTGGTGGAGTGAAAGACTGAATACGCACTGTTGTTGTTGTATTGTCATGTGACTATGCCCTGCCTGTGTCGAGCTTTCTGCCAGGGCATTCTTCTTGACATCGATTGCACCCCTGGGAGTCAGGAGGAGGTTCGAAGGTTCGCGTATGATTTTAAAGGAGATTGTGCCAAGTTACCTATACCGTTCTGTCTCGCTTCTTCTAGTGCGAAGATCACTGGGTCATCGGTCTTCACCCAGAGGACTTACGACAGCAGAAGAGAGTAGCGATATGGCGCAGCGATATTGCGCAGGATAGCCAACTATTGACAGCGAGTGGCGAGACACGGTTGGAAATTGTCGGCGCACCCTGTTCGAAGCGAACGTGTCGTCAAGCAATAGACGGGTGTACAGTGACGGACACCGAGAGGGATAAGAACCTCCTTTGGTTTTGATGCGCCGATCGAGCAATCCGTAACCCAGGGTATGTTCAACTTGCCCGAAGCTGCACATTGCCTCGAGCCCTGTTGAAGGCGGTTAGACCCCCCGTCAACACACTGTCGCAGGTAGCATGAAATTCCCTGCCCTGACTGGCGAGATAATCGTGGTAGCTCCTCGTCCACCCTGGAGAGGACGATTGACCCGACCCAGTGAGTAGTCAGTGATATCACACAGCTATGCCTCCGCTCTGATCATCGTGCCTGACCCTACCCCTTGCCCAGAAGATCTCATCAACCCATCACCCCTGACACAGCCTTTGGTGTCAAAGGTAGTGCGTTGCGATCAGGTACCATCAACCCCTTTGGTCGACCCCAAACCTTTCCCGTGGATCGTGGCGAAAGATACAAATCGTTTAAAAACAAACACCCACCATCGATCGATGCCCCTTCCTCCGCTCTACTTCCATACGCCCTCATCCGCATCACGCATGCCTGTTTCAGTATCATAAGGCAAAAGAGACGCCCTGGCAGGAACGATGCGTCGAATGGGATTCGAACCCATGATAGCATTTAAGCTACTGGCGTTGGGTAGATCAAACGGTTCCGTAGCGACCGGCGGCCTTTGAGGGAGGTACCTAAATCCAGCGGGTTGACCACTACCCTACCGACACCAGGGGCGTTTGTAATGAGTCGGCAAGTTGATCGGTGGGCGTATATAGGAGAGGGGGTCGGTATGTCATCGGCATCAGCATGAAGTACCCGTAAAGCGATCTCAGTCCTCGTGGACGCCCTCGCTCATACACAACTGTGAGTAGCCGTATTAGCGCGAGAAGACGTAATTTCGGGATCGGCATTGATCAGCGTACACCTGGCCAAGACCGTTTGGTTTTACGGATGCGCAATCCTGGTCACGGCATGAGAATGGGAATGAGACGATACATACATAACCTGACCACAACCAAAAACGATCTACTCGGTCCACTTCCATCCACCTAGTAAGCCTTGACTCCCGAGTCAAGCTTCTTGACCTCTTTGATGCACTCTTCCAAGCTCTCCTTCCACTCTGCAATTTCCTCAGCCGTTGCGGCAGTCTTGCCCTCTTTTGTCGACTTTTTCGTCGGGATAGATCTGATATAAGCGCTGACCCTACCTGTGGGAGCTTACGAGATGAGGACACAAGATGTTGCTCGTTTTGTTCCGGATGCAGCTCCAAGCTCCTCCCTGGAAATGTCAGCGACTCTCCTCATACCGACCTTGGTGGCTCACTTGCTCAGGACCCAGCAATACTCCACCCCATTCGTCTCCTCTGCTAACAATGGCAAGTGACTGATAACGTCCACAGGAGTGATGTTGCTAGCCAACAACAATAACCCCTTGTCACCCTTCCTCAACGCCTTGACGACCTCCTTGACACCTCGCTTCAGTTGTCGAGCTTTCGATGACTTTTTCACCGTTCGGAACAGCTTCTTTTGCAGTTTCTTGGGTGCGAGAGGAGAGGCAATAGGTGAGATGGCGTCGGCAGGAACGAAAAACTCGCCCTGAAATCAGCGATTCATCCCGTGCAGAAGAGCGGATTTATGTACCTTTGAATCCTCGTCCGCGACTTCGGCTCCTTCAGCAGCGACAGACTTTCGCTTTTCCTTCTTCTCTTTCTTTTGTTTCTTCAAAGCCTTCTCACCGTCCACCTCGATAGCAACAGCCTCGGCGCTGGCTGATCCGGGTTCAGGAGCGACAGGCGCAATCTCCGCTAAGCCAGCTTCGGATTTCCTCTTCTTGTCCTTCTTCTCCTTCTTGAGCGTGACTTCGGACATGTTGGTTGCGGTTGATTCTCTGTCGAGATGCGAATGAGCGGGTTGTGGTCGACCTATGTCTGGTGCTCGTTGCAAGAAATCGACAATTCAGCTCCTACAGTCAATTTTTGGATAAATGTCTACCAGAAAAATAGTTGTTAAGAATAGAAAAGCCGGATCCGGATGACCCCGCTCGATCCCGACTCCCACGTGTCTCTCTGGGTGTCGGTTGGAGCCGGTCGGGCGAGTCCCGACTTCGATGAGATAAAGCGAGAGATTATCCTCAACCCTCACTCACTCTTACCCGTTCAACTGTTCTTCTTCTCACATTCCATCGCGATTCGACTCGCTTTGACTCACTCATCATGGCAGCTGGAATCCAAACTACCATCTCCCCTTACACCCAGAAACCGATTCTCACGCGACCCCTCTTGTCAGATACCGAGCTGGACAATGTCATCGGTGAAGCGGTCAAAGCTGGAAAGTCGTGGCGAAAGGTATCGGTAGAAGATAGGATAGCCATCGCCGAGAAGTGGCTCGTAAGTATTGGAACGCTTTGAACAGTCCGAAATTGACAGTCAGATCGAATTTGAGAAGCAGACTGACCTCATGGCGGAAGATATCACTCTTCAGATGGGACGGTGAGTCTGCTGAAACAATGGTTGACGCTTGCTGATACATCAGACCCATCTCAAGCTCGAAAGGAGAGATCGCTGGGACCCTGTACCGTGCTCGACATTTGATCAAGATTGCTAAAGATTGCTTGAAGCCGATCCCGCAGGACGAAGTGTCTAGCGCATCAATGAAGATGATGATCGTCAAGCAACCTCTTGGGGTCGTCGGGTGAGTCCTATTACCCTCTACCCACATGGCACTCCTAATCAGACAGAATCATCACGCCATGGAACTTTCCTCACTTGACGACCGTCAACTCTGTACTTCCAGCCATCCTGTCTGGAAACGCCGTCTTGCTCAAACCCGCTCCACAAACCCCAGTCCCCGCCGAACGTATCCTTTCCGCATGGACAGCTGCTGGTCTGCCGAACAATGTTCTGCAGGTCCTGCATCTGAGTCAAGAGACTACGATTGGCAAGTTTGTTCCGGATCCAAGGATCGATTTTGTCGCTTTCACCGGAAGTGTTGCTGGAGGAAGGGCAATTTCGGAAGCTGCAGCCAAGGGCAAAGGTTTCAAGGGTGTTGCATTGGAGTTGGGCGGTAAAGATCCTGCCTACGTGCGTGAGGACGCAGATGTAGACTGGACAGCGGAGAATTTGGTTGATGGTGAGCATTCTCCTTCTCTTCGACTCGTTGGTCTGACGGATCAGGGGCGATGTTCAATTCGGGTCAATCTTGTGAGTTACCGTGTACGACAGTATTCCAGGACTAACGAGTCAGGCTGCTCCGTCGAGCGTATCTATGTGCACTCTTCCATCTACGACAAATTCGTCGCCAAGTTTGTTGAAGTTGCCAAAGCATACAAATTGGGAGACCCTACCAAACCCGAAACGACCCTTGGACCCGTGGTCAGTCTTGCAAGTGCTGCTCGAATCAGAAAGCAGGTCAAGGATGCAGTCGATGCCGGCGCAGAGTTGATCCTGGGCGAATCTGCATTTGAGGGCGCAAAGGAGGGCACAACACTGGTCGGACCGCAGGTGTTGGTCAACGTGGATCACAGTGAGCTAGTCCACATTTACCCACGTTGTGTGTGCTCACCTTCAGCGATGGAGGTGATGATGGAGGAGACTTTCGGACCGGTCGCAGGGATCATGAAGGTCGAGTCGGATGAAGAAGCTCTAAACCTCATGAATGATTCGCCTTACGGTCTAGTGAGCCGTCGAGATTGCTGTGGTAATTTGGAAGCTCATTGTGCAGACTGCATCAGTCTGGACTTCACCTACCAATCCAGAATCCCTTGCGGCCTTTGATCACTTTGTCGAGGAGCTCGAGTGCGGAATAGTGTATCTGAACAGGGCAGATGCGGTCGAGCCCGCATTGCCGTGGACTGGCCAGAAGGACACTGGACGAGGTATCAGTCTGTCCACGCTTGGATTCGACCAATTGACTCGGGCCAAGGGTGTATGCTTGAAACTCGCTCAATAGATGGTCAGATTAGTAGCATGGCTTTCGTATGTATCCATGATGTGACAGTTTCCCCTTGAATGCATGGACGAGTGTGCACAATTTATGCATTCCGGGTGAAATGGTTGAGGTATATTATTGTTGCAGAATTCCGCCTGCTTCCACGCTGTGATGGCTTTTGGGAAGATGTTGATTTACCATAACGGAATTCCACTCGTCAGCGCTCCAATTATACACATGCAGTTTCCTCTAGCCCCAGTGTTCGAGCCTCACTCTTCTCTCACGAGATTACGCTTGAGCTGTTCACTCGGTAATCAAACCAGTTCTGCCTATATTCATTTATAGGCTCAGATAGGCCGGCAACGGATCATTCTGGCTGGAAGCAATTCATTTGGCATTGAGGCTTCAAGAGGGTAGGACGGGTGTAGGAGCGTAACGAGTGCCGGGTTAGCATCAACCTTTTGCACGAGTAGTACGACCAGACACCCAGGCATTAGTCCGAGCATGCACGCCAGAAGAGCACCGCTGTCGCAAGTCTAAGTCAATCCGAGAGGTCTGAATAGGCATGCCAATGTATCATGCGCGCAGAGATTGATTTTGCCGCCCAACAATCGCTTTCCAGTGCATCACACCTATAATCATTCGTCTTCACGTCCATTCACGGGTCCAGGTCCAGGCATTTAGAGGACCACCAGTCCTTGCTGCTGCCCGTCATGACTCCCTTTCCGCCGTCCTTCTCATCGTGGCATGCGCACTCCATCTTCGTGCCTTCTCCAAACACATCGGCGGATGAAGACAAGTGGGAGGTTGTAGAAGGACCGTATGGCTTGTCGGCGCCTGTCAAAAAGCAGAAGATGGTCACGAGGGACAAGGATATCATCGTCGCTCATGGGTCCGATATCCGGGTGGCTAGTCTGACAGGGGATGAATGGCAGGTGATAGATGGCTCCATAGGAACTTATCGGGTATGTCGAGCTGAAGGGCGGTGATAAAGCTCACAGCTAGACGTTGATCTCTCCTCAACTCGACTTCGAAGTGCAAAGCTTGGTCGTCAACACGACTGGAAAGCTGTTGGCCGTCGTTGGACGAAATCAAGTCGCCGTGGTCGTTTTACCCTCAAACGGTTCACTCGGCTCATCCAAAGGCAGCCTACCCGTAAAGTGAGAAACCAAGCGTCTTGCCGTGCGAGTCATGATTCTAACAATCAGGGCGTTTCCCGTCGATGACTTTCAATTCACCGCGTCCTCGACTGTTACTATCAGCAAGGTGCTTTGGCATCCATGGGGCCAAGCGGGCAATTCACTCTGGATCCTCACATCAGACGGCAAGTTGAGGTGAGCTATCCTATCCGCGGATCTTTGGCGAGCTCGCTCATCATCAGGGAATACGATGTTCTCAACCCCGATGACCCGACTCAGACATTCTTCTTCTTACCAGAAACGATATCGTCTCGAGCCGCCGCAATGGACCCCTCCGCTTTCTACGCTACTTCCTTCTCCTTTTCTCCTGCTCTTACGTCGACTTCTCCGACAGACTGGTCTGCTGCCATGGTCCATGTGATGTGTGCAAACGGTGACATATACGTCATGGGACCCATTCTACCCCTACACTCTGTCGTCCCGGTGACCTGGTTACAATGCCTACGAGTCCATGCGGATAGGTCGGGGGGAGAACAGAAAAGATGGGTGGACTCGGTGTGGAATATCGTTCGAGGGGAAGAGGAACGCAAAAGAGAAGGCGGAACGACTCTTACGACGGCATCACAGAGTCCTAGTAGAGCTGCGCGGAGCGTGGAAGTCGAGCAGGGTATGGTCAGGATCCACCCGCCCCATCTAACCCCTTCGGGCGGACCTGCTCCTGGGGACAAGCCGCCTTTACAGCGACAAGGGCCCATGCGATACGATCCCCCACCTCAAGAAGTAGGCGAGGCGGAGCTGGACGAGGATGTTGCAAGCGATATTCTCATCTCGGAAGCTGGAGAACAGGGAGAGACAGTGGTCGCCATCGCATGGTCAGGAGGAAAGGTCGACTTGTGCTTGATCGTCGACCCTCCTCAGCCGCGATGGGTCAACTCGAGGGTGAGTTAGCTTCAAGGGGTTATCGCTGATAACAAGGAAAAAGCCGCACCAGAAGTATCTCTGACCGTCATCGAGTCTGTCTTGCTCCCCCTTGCCTCGGACAATGCCGAGGCTATCGCCGCCAATGCACCTGTCCTTGTTGTCGATCCAATGCACAAAGACACGGTGTATGTGCAACATGCCTTTGGAGTGGACGCCATCTCGGTCCAGCCATGGATACTGGCACTGGACGACGAGGGGGAACTACCGACAAGCGATGTCACTAGAATTGTATCAACATCGAGGTAAGTCGTGAGTTCGAGTTGAGTGCTGACTCGAAGCGCAACATCCATAGTCGGGTCTTTCATCCTCTGCAACATCACGTTTGGATATGGGTTGATCGCCCTTGCTTCGACCTACCAGCTCGTCGCTGTTGAGCTCGATTTCCGCGTCACTCAAGGAGCATCTGGAGACAGGCCCGGAGTTTCAGATGACTCTACCGCTACCATTGTCGATCCGTCGTCCCTCTTGTCCGCCAAGCCGCTCAAACATCAACAGCTGGTCGACAGTGTTCATGCAGGGGAAACCAACTACGCAGCGCTCGCTCGCAAAGCTTCTACCGCTCCTGTGAACGCGCTTTCAGGTGATTTGTTGCGACAAGTAGGCGATATCGTTAACAAGATCCAAACTCGTATTCACGCCATCCGACAAGCTAGCAAAGCGATCGAAAATCATCTCGATCTGTGCGCCAAGGAATTCAGCCGACAGATCCGGCTGGTCAAGCAATGCCGAGATGGTGTAGACGGCCTTCAAGACGTCAAAGCACCAGCAAGGCTAGCCAGAATGTTGGACAGACAAACTGATCTTGCGGAGAGGCTTGAGCGTGTGGTCGCAGCCATTTCGGCAGAATATGGGCCAGAAATCGGCGAGGCGGAGAAGAGGTGGTTTGACGAGTTGGACAAGTTGAAGTTGACCGTGATGGGTTCGTCAATACAGGCGGGTTTAGCACAGCGTGCCCAAGTGGTGAGTGGACACCTTGAAGGCAAGAGGGAAGCTAACGAAAAGGCTCGTGAACAGCTTCGAGCTCTCGCCCAACCCAAAGCAGGCCAGAGCGTTCCAGCGCCAACCTCGAGCAGCGGATCAGAGCATACAACGGAAAGAGAGCAGATTCAGCCCTTACAATACGCACTGAAACAACGAGGAGAGGAAATCAAGCGTCTCACGAGCAAGGTCGAAGGGTTGAGCATCCAATTGAAAAGGGATCGAAGTGCGAGGAGGAAGACCACGTCGAATCTGGATACACCGAAAGGATACCGGATCGGTCTGAGCAATTTGAGCGAGGACGAGGCGCCGATGGAAGAAAAGCTGGAGCCTGCAAGGAACCGGAATGAAGATGAAGATGAAGACGAAGGCAATGCCGAGGCGTATCTGTAGATCATGCATTCACTCCCTGCTTCGAGAGAGACGATGATCTGAAACGGCCAGCGCGACGCGTCGAAAGTCAAACATGAAACTTGCCTCTCTCTGTTCTTCCATTATACGAGTAACATTCCCTTCCACTGTTGCCAATCGTCGACAACACCAGGACCTGTCAATCTTCTCGGGCTATTTTGGCGTCTGCTAGTATGCTGGCCGAAATCCTGCTCGTCCTCGCGGGCCACCCCTCGTCGTTTTTCATCCCTCATCCCGCGGAATCCCCCTCAACTCTACGCCTATCACCCAAACTCGAAAGATACCTTCATCCCGGCGAGATATGCTCTCTCAATACACTCGCCGATATCGCATACCAATACTCTACCATCCGAACATGGGCCACTCAACAACTCGAGTCCACTCGAAATGGGATCCTTGCGTCTACGCGGAAAGGTAAACAAAAAGAACTCGACGCGGACTTGCAAGGCACCCAGCAATGCGTCTACACTGCGACACTCGCTTCAGCCATTCTGGACCATCTCAAGGCGTACGAGGAGGAGATTGTGCGGCTCGAAATGAGGATATTGAAAATGGACGAAGGGGTAGTACAGGATTCTAAAGGCTACGTCCCGCTGTCGATCCTTGTCGCTGCCTTCTCAGGCTGGGTAGCACTGCTGCATTCCCTCTTTGACCTGGTCGACACTATCAAGAAAGACGTTCCCACTCCCGGTGCTCTCATCCACCTAGTTCAAAGTAGGACGCAGACTGGTAATCCGGACTTGCGGGCGATGTATGAAGGATTGTCGATTGTGCTCGAACGGCTCTTTATACGACATTTAACAGTGTTTGTCTTGTTTGGTCAAGCATCTACAACGTCTTCCCGCATATCCCCTTCTTTTGCCCTGGATACAGGTCCAGATCCTATCTCACCCCGACACAGGATGTATGAGATCAACGAAGATCTCGTCCCGCTCTCGGTGTCACAGCGGACAAGGGAGAGCTTGATGTATGTCGGAAGGGTCACGGCTACTCTCAAAAGGGAAGGAAAGGAGTTGCCGCGGAGTATGGTGCAGGATCTACAGGCATCTTTCGAGGGCTCCATAGAGACCCGCGGGAGGGATATGGGCTGGGAGAGACTCGACGAGGTGGTCAGGTTGACAAGAGAGGAAGTGGGCGAGTGGCTCTGGCGACATGTATTGACCGGAAGTCAAATCATCGAGTCTCTCGAAGTCTTGTGAGTAATATACCCGTCTCAAAT
The DNA here is from genome assembly GCA_032158125.1 of Papiliotrema nemorosa. NCBI lineage: Eukaryota > Fungi > Basidiomycota > Tremellomycetes > Tremellales > Rhynchogastremaceae > Papiliotrema > Papiliotrema nemorosa. Next base: position 762,784 of record JASKOT010000005.1, on the reverse strand, counting down.
ACCGCCTCGATGATGAGACGCCCTCAGAGGAATATACTGAAATATAGCGGAAATTACTTTTTGACTCGAAGGGCGGATCATACTTTGTCGGTCATTGAGGAGATAACCAGACTATGTCGAACAAAATTGACCACTTCGAACCCCACATCTTCATCGTCCGTCATTGGAGACACCGACTTGCAACTCGCCTGGCTGCGTGCATCGGTGGGCACATCGGCAGAACACGACAGAAACTTAGACAAGATCCGGTTGAAGTTTGATAACGGGCCACTTCGAGCTGTACCCGCTCCAACACGCCGATCTACCGGCGGCACATCGAGTTCATTCTCTGACATACTATGTGGTGCGCCTGTCACCCTGCATCCGACAATCACCTGGCCTTTGGACCTCTTCATCACCCCTTCTTCTAGAACGGCTTATTGCGAAATACACGCGTACCTCCTTGCGCTCCGAACGACACATTACAGAATCAGACAATGCTGGGCGAGTCTGACGACTGCAAGAAGGGGTTCAAGAGTTATGGGAGAGTACGAAACGTCGGAAGAGCGAGATTACATTCGCACAGTATGGGCTACAGTCAGACTGATGTCCTTTTGGTTGGAAGAACTCTTGTCGCATTTCATGTGTGACATTATCGACGTGCAGCATCGAAACCTCTTATCGCAGCTCGACGTGAGATCAGAAGAAGGAGGATTGAAGAGATCTGGATCGGCCGCTACTTCTTTGCGTGGGTCAATGAAAGTTGCGGACGTTCGCAGTGAGCACGGAGGGGAGAAGAGGACAAGGGCCGGATCGCCCGCTTCGACGTATGCAGCGGAAACGGTCAGGTCGAAGGTTCCGCCTACCCCGAACAGGCATACGGCTCATATTGATTTCTTATCCCTTCGGTTCGTTGTCCTGTAGTATCACGTTGGCTCAGGTGAGGAAGCTGATGACGCTAGACAAATGCACACGAGGCATTTGGCCTTTTTGAAACAAGGGCTGTTGCTGGCGGACAAAGGCCTTGCAGTGGTCATTCGGGACGTATTGGATACGTGTATCCGGTTCGCCGGACTGATCGAGAAATGGCGCGGCGACATCTTGCCAAAATCGCTGGAAGATGGAGCTCAGCAAGCTACGGTAATCCCGGACTCTGTACAAGAACGATCGAAGCTGGTCGATGATCTCAAGGTGGTAAGCAACGTTGAGAGCATGGTCATATCAGAGTTTCGCAAGCTGACCCAGTAGGAGCTGCACGAGCATCTATCAGATTTCGTCCGGGCTTTGGTGGAGAGTCAGAATCCGATCCAATCGGGAGATACCTCGACGGGACTGAGCGAATCTTTCTCTAAGTCTGTCCGAACTACACAGATGATCCAGTCATCTCGAGTCTTCTCGCGTCAAGTCAGCTTCAATGGACCGAGAGGTGCGGGTGAGAAGGCAGGCCTAGGCGGGAAGAGTAAAGCGGAGATTGAGAAAAGTGAGAGGGATCAAGAGGTTGAAAACCTCATGAGTAGGCATGTTGAGCAGCGTATGTCATTCTGTCCACAAACTAGTGTGAGCTAACAAGGCAGTGTTGCTACGCTTGGACTACAATGGCGTATTTACGAACTGGCTTGATGAGGAACACCAAGCGACCTCCACGGCAGTGCTGGCTGAGGGGGGTCTATGAGCTCATTATCATGATCCGAGCGGGATCGATCTGAGGTGGTACAACCATGCATTACAACGATACTTTGGTATAATCTATGTTGCCGGTTTCAACGCGACAGGCGGCCTGTCTCCGAAACTTTCAATGAGCTGAAACATTAGCTGGAGCACTGTGATAAAGCCACTAAGACTGACCGATGAACCAGTGATGATCCCTGTCGTAGCAATGACAAACTTCCTGCCCTTGGTCTGATTCGCCATCCACCTCAGAGCGGCGATCTCGGTAAAGGTGCATCCGCCCAAGAAGAAGACAACAGTTGTAGAGATCCCTTCACCTGTTCATCAGCTTCGTTCGCGTTTCTACCGTTCGAGCTAGCTGACTCTTTTCACGCTTGAACTCGTCCTTTTGACGCACATCCACCGTCGCACCTGGTATAGCCCCGAGTACATCTTCGAATCCTCGCCAGCCTACGATGGGGTGCGCTTTAGGCAATTCTTTCATCCTTGCCTCACTACCAGCGCTTGTCCCCGATCCCTGATCGACCGCTGCCGGACCTGACATTACTGCGTTCTTTTGCGTTATACACTGTACAAGTCGGATCGATAATGGCGCATAGCCCGAATATACATAACTGATATCGTTCGGTGCGGCATCATCCACATCGTCGACGACGAGTCTCAGACCTTTACGAAGGTTTGGGAAAGGTAGCGGGACCGAAGGCGGTGATTTGACCAAAAGACCCAAATCCTCCAATGCGATAAAAAGCGGGAGGTGGTGGTAACCGTACGTCTGGAGAAAGTCTCGTTTGAACGATTCGAACACTTTCGGCTTGATACCACCGTTGGTAAGGCTGGCAAGGACGAGTGCACGCAAGACAGTCTGCCACGGTGCCTCTTGGAATAACAAGTCTTCGATCAAGGCTAATTGAGCGGTGAGGTCGTAGCCAGCGACGAGGTTTTGTTGAGCCTCGAGGGTCTTGTTGAAAATCTCCGTCCGCGTTAGCGGCATCAAAGCCTCAGTCAAGCCGGTATCTGCGGCTCAGTTGGGCATACGATGCAGTGACTCACGCAGACGAAGGTCTTTCTGCTCAGACTGCATTCCACCTAGCTTCCCAACAAAATCCTTCATCTGTGAGACACTTTTCAGATTCTTCGCACCTCCATAATCCCCCTCTAAACGTCGAGCAACCTTGGATAACCTCGAACCCACTACCGCAAAGTTCAGATCCCGTATTTCGGCGAACAAGCCATCTTTCGAGGCGGACAAATGGTGTTTACGCCTTTTGGGCGCTGACAAAGGTGCTGCGCTTGGGGAGTTGGCAGGTTGAACATTCGGGTCGATCAATGATGCGTCGACATCCACATGACCTGTCCAATTAGCTACAGAAATCACATATAAGAATGACAGACCGTTCCTGATCCCCATGAACTCGTCAATCATCCCCTCATAGGTAAGCTGAGTGCACATTGGCGTGACCCAGTCTACGCTCCGGTCGACGATTATTAGGCCATCAACAGTATCTGATACTGCTAAGTCTGCATATTGGCTCTCTCCCGATGCTCGATGCCGCTGTAACAGAGCTGCTAAACGCTACATGTCAGCTGAGCTCAAAAAAGACTACGACAGCTGACCTTCGCCGCGTCGCCTTTGCCCAAGATCCGTGGGAATAGCCCGAAAGCCCTTTGAAAGGTCATCAATGCCAAAGAAGAGTAATATAGAGGGGTATCATCCCCATTCTTTTAGATCAGCTCCATGCCTCTCCATGGAATGTCTCACTCACCAGGTAGATGTCCCTGGCCGCATCTTCCATCTCCATAGAGAGTAAATCATCTTCGAGTGGTATAAACTCCATTTTAAACTGCATACATCAGCCCCATCATATTGACGAACGAGAGCAGGCAGGCTCACCTCGGAAAGTGTAACGTCTCCCGCTACGCCCTCGTCTTCTAAGACTTTCCGACATAGCTCAGTCACCCTTGGTACAAGGAGGATCGTGTACACAAGCGGGCCACTTGAAGAAGGCGACGCTTGTTGTTGCCGTATTTGCTCTACCTCGTCAGGTTGTTGCGCTCTCGGGCTGATTGCATAACTGACCAGCGATGATCCGCATAGACTCCATTTTGGGCCGACAAAGCCAGACTACATTTCGGGTGGTCACATTGAGAGGTGCTTTCTCCAGCCAGAAGAGCTTATCTACTCCTTGATGCTAGGATGAGCTACCAAACAACCTTACGCGGATGGCGTAGCTCACCTTGAGAAGCGCAATCTCGGTGATGAGGTTGAGTGGACCGGAGACCAAAGGATCGAGAACCAGCGTCTTGGCGCCTTGTATCTATCAATCAGCTTTGAATTCGATGATCGTGCCAGGAAGCTGACCTCGTTGAGCGATTCCACGAGGGCCGTCCGAGCGAGCTCCTTGAGTATACCAACATCAAGACCCTTCTCTGTGTTTTTAGGCAAGGTAGACTCCGAATCGCCCGAGGTAGACGGCGCAGGAGGGTTTGATGCCGTACCCGGCCGTGCTGGTAGTCGTGAAGGGCCTGCTACAGCTGCCATAGTGAGGTGGGGTGGGTGTTCTCAACGTCATGTATCCCTTTGACCGGCTGGATGTCCTCCACCGCCGGGGTGGGTGTAGGAATTTGATTCCGCTCATTCCAAGCTTAACCTACTTGTTGTTCACGTTTCAGTCTCAATCCTCCTTGCTATTCCTTCATTCTTGGCATCTCAAGCACTGCGAAAGCGCGACAGAGACCGCGAAAGTTGACAGAAAAGGCGTCGTTACACTACTGGAGGAGAGAGACGCGAAACTAAGACGACAACGCAGAGACATCCCACTGTGAACGATGGAGGACCTCTCTACGGGTTCGGAGAGCGATTACTCAAACTCGTCAGTTGCCAGGAGTCTATCATGATGTGCTCTCAGCTGATACTTTAAGATGGATCTCGTGGTTCTTATCGACCAAGGGGAATGTGCGTTTTTCCGCGACCATGTTGAAAGGCGAGGCTGACGGCTGAAGGAATATTTCGCAGAGGTGGACGAGGATTACATTCTGGACAGGTTCAACCTGACTGGACTGAATAGCGATGTGGTGCAAGAGTACAACAGAGCTCTGGATCTCATCACGGACTCCTTAGGTGAGCAGACTTGCTGAAGAGATCGAGGGAGACTGAGAAAGTAGACGACGAGGATTTGGACGATGATGTGCGGGAAATGGTGGAGAACTCTGCTCGATTTCTCTATGGCTTGATACATGCCCGATATATTGTCACATCACGAGGTCTCAGCAAAATGGTAAGCAGTCTACCTGAGCTTTATGCTCCTAATCACTCCATGCGACATCGCATCGGCTCACTTATCAGGTCGACAAATACCGTAAAGCCGATTTCGGTCGATGTCCCCGTGTCTACTGCTATGCCCAACCTCTCCTCCCCGTCGGTCTCTCAGATATTCCTTACCAAAAAGCCGTCAAACTATATTGTCCGAAATGTGAAGACATCTACTCTCCCAAATCCAATCGACATGGATCGATTGACGGTGCGTATTTCGGCACGACATTCCCCCATCTTCTCCTTATGGTACATCCTCAACTCATCCCGACCAAAGGGCCACCAGTGGGCAGCGGAGGTTTACCCGCCGAAAGGGCGCTGGGCGTATCTGGGAGTGCTAGTGGTGTCGGTCATGGAACGCATGGTGTACACGGTTCGGGAAGTATAGCCAGCGTGACGACTGTGCCAGCGGCTCTCAAGGCGGAGAGGCATGAACCAAAGATTTTCGGGTTTAGGGTGAATGAAGAGGCCAAATTGAGTAGATGGCGGACAGCGAAACGCGACGAGTCAGTCGGCTAAATCGAGTGTGAGACATTGACTGACTTGGTAGGCAAATCGCTAGGTTGGAAGCTATCGAGAGAGAACAATCTCAGCCCAAGCATTAGACGGATGGATTAGCAGAGGCGAACGACGAGCACCCGCAAGTGTTGTGCAGTATAGATAGCAGAAGGACAGTCTCTCTCGGTGCGGCACGAGTGATCATCCCGCTTCCCGTTCCCATTCGCACACCCTGTACATTAGACTTTTTATACCCCTCATCCGTGGGACAAACCAGACCAGGCCTTTCTACGCTCCCTAGCTCGTCTCATAAATGCATGTCATTACAGATTCGTCGATATTACAAAAGCTATCTAGCGCATACACTGGCGAATGTTTGACGAGCAGAGATCCGCTCACGTTGCAGCGGCACCGGCGTCGATAGTCGCCTGATCTACTCTCTCTCCGCCCGGGATGGGTATCACACCTTGATCTTCCTCTTCACTATCGTCGAGCTCACCTTCCGGTGCAGAATCAGGTTCATCGACCAAAGCACTCTCATCGACCAAACCTGCCGCCTCGAACCTGGGTGTCTCGTCACCACCTCGACCATTGGCTGAGCCTTCATCATCCTCCTCATCTGAAGAAGAATCGTCCACCCCGCCAAACCATTTCGATATGCTCATTTGTGAACGTCTCCGAGGCTCATCGTCCTGAATCGGAGGACTCTGGGTCGAGCGCCGGAAAGGACTGGCGAAGGCTGACAAGGAGGACGCCCGGACGTGACGCAGAGTATTACCAAGTGAGGACGAGTACCCCTTGTCTGGTGCAAGCTGCATGTTTTTGGGAAATGGGCGACCTGCACCTCTTCGATTTCGCAGAGGGCTATCCCGGGAGCCCGTTTCGACGCCGGAAACCTGAGGTCGAGTAGTCTTGGCTTTTCGAGAACGGAGGGCAAAGCCAGCATCGGCATCTGACTCGATGGGCACTTGAGCAAAGCCCGGAAGGCCCTCGATGGGTCGCTCTCCGTCCCGATTGTCAGTGTCGATGGTTGTTCGATCCCTTTGCAGTGCTTGGCGCACTTCTGTTCGGCCCCTCAAGATGGCCCGCTGCATATCAGCTTTGAATGCCCAACGCTTGCCAAGGCCGAGATGTCATACCTCGATAAGCATCCTGTTATGCACCATCCTGAGTGCTGGCCAGGTCACCCTCTGTCCGACGTCCATCATTCTCGCCAGCTGTTGCCGATTTGGATCTGATAGAATTCGGAACCAGTCCTGAGGTGAGTGGTGATTCTTCAAAACAAGGCATCGGCTTACTCCAAGAGTGCTTCTCGGCGTCAAGGTCAGGTCACCCGAGAACCGTTGCAGGAAGACACCACTCCAATCACTCTGTAAAAGTTGCGGCAGTAAGTCCAGATCTCGAATCACCTGTGTTTTAGTTCTATCTTGTACACTATCTTTTGCAGTATCTCACCTTGAAATGCTTGGTGAGATCCAGCTTGATGTACGACTCCAGAGCTGAAAGCACAAATCCTCCCCTCCAGCCTGTCTATCAGCTTGATTCGTATCGCGTGAAAAGAAGCTCACCCTTGCCTTTCCGATGAGCAACCGGACGACCTGCTCATTAAAGTCCCATAACCACGCAGACATTTCGCACTCACCGACAGACCCCCTTGGAGCGAAGAAGAACAAGTGGATGTGAGGATTAGTTTGCGACACAATCGAGAAGTTGCAGTTGAATTGAGTGTGAAGACTTCCTAGCGGGATGTCTTCCCGTAAACTTCCATCTTTAAAGCGAGATCCGCCCAGATTATGAGGCTTGATTTGTCCATTCCGGTCTTTGGCCATAAGAACCACCTGTGTGTGAGATGAGTCCACAATGAGCTGCTTACGGGGTTCATGATACCGGGCACGGCTGCGCTGGCAAGGATGGCAGACCAGATCAAACAATTTGGAGCCGTGAGATGATTGAGCAGGATGGTAGGGCTGTCGCGTGAGTCCTCAGAGATGACGTCCTGATGAGACACTCACGAATGACGATCAGAGGGCACGACAGAGACGTTCAGCGCCCTCCCTGTCCTTTCGTATGCCTCTTTGAATGTCAAAGAGCCTCTCGTGAAAAACATCGCCTCTTCATCAGTCCGGTACGACACTTCAGAGGCATGTGGAGGTACTCACCTTTTCCGCCCATTCGACACTATCAAACCTCGCTCCAGTCTTCCGGAATCGCTTGAACCAGACGGAAAAGGGATCCGAACAAGCGGTAATCTTGTCCGCCAGTTTAGGCACCAAGAGATCTTTGAGCTCATCATTCGTGCGAGTACACAGTAAAGCTGCGACCAGGCCACCCGCTGATGTACCAGTCACGATCCGAGGTAGGAGATCTGCCTCGAGGAAAGCTTTGATGACACCGAAACTGTGAATTAGTTTTCACCTTGGAACAAGCGAGAAAGCTGACTGGTAGTATCCAAAGGATGCCCCTCCGGACAGACACAGCGCACTAGCACCATAATTCTTGTTGACTGCTCGAAAGAAGGCTCGTTTCTCCTCCAACGACACATCGGTGGACGTCCTGATAAAGTCCAGACACGCTGCGACCTCTTTGACGTGACTCTCGACCACCTTCTTCGTCCCATAAAATGTCTGCTGTCAGTGACGCCCGCGAGAACAGGCATCGACGGCTCACCTCGCTGTACATCTTGACACCCTCTGTTCCTGCAAAGTTGCTCCTGACACAGACGGCCAGAGCGTCCATGAGTCCTCTCGCGTCTCCAGCATTCCTCAAGCGAGTGAGTGTCCTCCTGACTCGCCGAACCTAGTTGTGAGCTATCAAAGGCCCGTTCAGGCATCACCAGCTCACGAGCGTATGATCAAAGTATGAATCCTCCTCGACATCCTTCCATTCGTCGAATCCCAAATATGTATCCAGCTTCTTCGCTGCATCGACCCATTCATCGTACGTCTTTGCTTTGCGCATTTCGGCTCGTATGGAGGACTTGTATCCTCTCCATGCTACGAGATACTCGAAAGCATTGACGATCTGCCGGATGACAACATAAAGGCCGAACTCAAAATAGATGATGGTGAAGATGAATCCCTGCATGGTCAATATTTCCTATCAAGCCTATATGTGACCAACTGACTAGTATGGGCCAACGAAGGAGGTGGTATGTTAAGCCTTGTTGAGCTGAACGTGTTCGTCGACTAGCAAGATTAGTCTCCTGGTTGCGGTTGAGATTCTCGACAAATGGAACCTTACATACCGTGAGACACGTTGATGGATGGGCTGCATCGGTCAGAACAGAGAGTATGGGTGAAGATCACTCACTGCAAAGTCAGATGTCGCAGTCAACTTCTCCACACGTTCTCTCCCACTGCCATTCTGTAGCTCTCCGCCCAACGTAGATCCGTTATCCGGTCCATACTTCCAAGTTTGGCTCGAGCTGGAGCTTTTCTTCCCTTCGACATTGTCTGTTTCCAAGTTTGAAGGGGGAGATCGAGGTGATGCAGGCGATACATCCCCTTCTATAGGACCAGAATCGTTGGTCGCCAGAGCTCGAGCGAAGGCTTGAAGGTGTCTTTTGCATCAGCTCGCATCGTAGGGTGATTAGACATTTGCCTATTATCGGACCGCAAAATGAAAAGCTCACTCTTTGTTGGCATAGTTTACGTCCCAGATTTCGTCCTCAGCCATCTGCACAGGTAGCGATGTCGAAGATGTCGTCGAAGTGGACATGATTGCTCTGACGTCCATTCAGGTGGATTATCTTTGTACGACACTTCTTCACGTGAGACTCATCACAGTACCGTGCCAGGATGTCCTCTCCGTTTGCGATCAAGAATCTTTGCACAGGCAATGGTCGATCAGAGGGTTGGTGTCGAGGTTGTTGTAGTGAGATATTGCTCCCCTCCCCTCTGTCAGAAGTGGTGACGTCGAAACATATCGAGACTGGGTGGGTGGCAAATTGGTGGGCCCCGCTACACCCATCCCATCATCACCCGACTATACACCATACCCTAGCAGCTCACACCTCCCATCCATCACCCGCTCAACATGTCGACTCCTCTTCTACAGCAGTTTCCATCTCTGGCGGCGTATCCTCCATCGTTCCTGAAAGACCTATTATCCTCACCTCAGCTCACCGAAGCATTCTTGTTCACCCTTCCCGAGGTCCAAGAGCTCGCGGCGGAGGTCGAGCGATTAGGCAAGGAGAATGATCAGATGGCCAGTGAGTCATCTCTTGTGATCCTGCCGAATGATACTGACGATAAGAACGGAATATGGATTTGCGAGATGAGTTGTTCGCCCTGAGAGACGCTACGGCGCAGAGTTACGCGCACGCAGAGGGAATGAAGGCGAGGTGGGCGGATATCGAGAAAGCCCAGACGAATCTTTACCAGGTGCGTAGCATTATTCCAACAGATCATTGCTGGCAATCTGCTCTGCATGAGTATATGAGCTGATGAAGAGCGGACTCGACCATCATTCTTACACATGCGGCTTCGACATGCTTTGACTGCTCAAGACGATACATCCGAGAAACTGGCTAGTGCTTTCATCGAGGGTAGATCATTAGGTGGTTCTGGATCGGCAGTATATGGCGGAGCGAGTGGGTACACGTCACGGGTAGACTCGCCTGCACCGGGACAAGAAGGCTTCTCAAGCGCTGATCGAGTAAGTAACGTTTCACTCACCCTTGGTAATGCCAAAGACATGTCGTTAACTTTTAGCCTGCCAATCGGTCCGTGGATGAGTTCATACAAGAGTTCAAGGCGGCGCGAAAAGTCTATCACAAGAGAGCGATATGGGCGGAGAGATGGTCCCGAGGCGAGGTTGCGTGGAGGGATGATTGAGCCCAACCACCTCATCCTCGACGGAAGAATTCCGTGATCAGAGTAATTTACTTCACTGTTGTACAACATTGACTCCTGGACCATTATGTATGCATATATACTGAGAACCCTACCGATGCATAGCTGCATACCCAATCGACACGTGGTCATGCCGGTCGACCGAAACACATGTCGCGTTTCAGATGGTTAAAATGATACTTTCAACGCTGATCATGCGTTCTTCCCCTTCACCTCTCACATCACCATGGGCTGGGACGTCAACCTCTCGACGGATGGGCTTCCCACCAGGTACCCTGTCGAGCCGATCCATTATTTGCTCGGCTTCGCGACGGCCGCTCTTCACATGGGCATGCTGATCACCCCTCCTACATCATCATGGTTGCTCTTTCGAAGAGCTGTGGCTTTCCCGCTTATACTGGTGTGTTACTGTTGGGTAACATATGTGCCTATACACCCACACCCAGAGGATCAATGGGGTGTTGTTGCACTCTTGCGTCAGTCTCCCCGATCCTTAGAGATCCCCGCTAATTGTCTAGTTGCCTGTATCATGCGGCTGATTGACCATACGTTCTTTACACCGGAACATACGGTCTATCGAACAACCCCAACAGCCACCACACAAAATAGTAAACAAGTCATCAACCTTGTTCGAGAGGATATACCTCCCCCTTGGACACTCGCCAAGTACTTCTGGGCATTCTCCCTATACTTCTCTTGGAGAGGTATCGGTTGGTCATTCACTTCGCCCATCTCGGCCAAGGGCCTCAACCCGCCTTTTACCCCGACATCTTCCCGCTGGTCATTTGTGAAACACCAACTCCCTTTCATCCCCGTCATCTTCCTAGTCGGCGACTGTACAAAGACATACATGCGGTATCATGCTTACCGCTTCTTTTCGGGTACAACGTCATACTCCGCCCTGAGCTTTCGTGAGGCCATAGGGATCCACTTGGCAGTAGTAGCGAGGGTATGGTGGATCCTCAATAATGTATACATCCCACTTTCCATCGTTGCGGTACTGCTGGGTGGGTGGCTAGGCCGTGAAGGAGAGTTCTGGAGTCCATGGGGCTGGCCTCCCATATTTGGAGGATTGAAGGAGATCTGGGTGTATCCCGGACTATCGACCGTATGGTCAAGGGTGAGCGGGCAGGCGATACTAGAATGTTTGAGCTCATGAACAGTTTTGGAACAACGGCGGAAGACGATGGTTTGAGCAGATTGGATGGGTAGGGATAGGCGAAAAGATTCTCCGACTTCCTCGGTCCAACATTACCAGACACCCATACGTTCCCATTTACAGGACAGAAGCTACGACGGAATCGGTCTTCTCCAGTGGAGCAGTCACACCCTCACCGACACCACCTGGGATCACCCCTATCACATCGCGGAGTGTCTCGCCGAGCCATCCACTTCCCACGGCGCCTGCGTCCCGGATCCCAACCTGGCGAATCGCCTTGTCAAACCTGATCAAGAGCTTGATCGTCTTCACTCTCAGCGGGCTCCTGCATGATCTACCAGCAATTCTTCTCCGCCTGAATGATGGACCAAGAGGGGCCAGTTCGCTACGGCTGGAGATCTCAAATATCATCTATGTCACTCCCTTTTTCTCGGTACAGCCGATTGCGTTAGTCGTCGAAGCGGTAATCAAGCGCTCTTACCGCCGCTTCAAACTTCGGGGAGGTATACAGCGAGGTACCGAGAGCTCGAGACTGGTCTTTATCGAGAGGGCTATCAGCTTTCTGATAGTCTGGACTTGGCTATTTTGGTGTTCGGCCTGGTATGTGTCTGGAGTGGGAAGGATGAGGTTGTATGTATGGGAGGGGAATGGACACTTTAGCTTGATTGAGGGGGTGCTATGGGGTAAATGGTGGATATAGATGTACAGAAACAATCCGCCCACCGCCCCTGCCTTCCGAAATCGAAGCGGACGTGCGGACTTCGATGACGATATGCACATACAATGACCTGGCGAGACATGCCGTGCCAGAAACGTTCGATCGTTTGATCGCGTTTCACATGAACGTAGTATACATCTTGTACAACCTCAACAACAGGCGTACATGAAGAGCTAGAAGATTCGTGTCTTTGCAAGCTCAGAGACTCAAAACCTTCTTGGTCTTTCAAACATAATCTAAGACTCCATAAATCTTCCCATCGTCTTCACTCCCTTGAGTCGATTCGCCGTGGTCCTTCGCCTTTTCCCTCAGACGACCTGAACCATCACCGATGGCCATGGGAGATCTGAGGTCCCACCGATATGCCGAAGAGAGATTAGCTGAAGAGCTACCATCCTGCCAACCATTGATCACGTCGTATCCACCTCTACCGCCTCGCGCCGGAGAGGGCACAGCCAATTCAGGTACATGTGTTCGCCAAGAGTCTGTCACTCGGGGGACGGTCATTGGGATGGGCATGGAAGCAGAGTAAGGTCGACGAGGCGAGGGTCGAGTGTGTCGTCTGACGGGAGCAGCGGTACTGCGGGGGATGGCGAGAGTGGCGAGGAGCGTGAGTGAGTAGACCTTGGCGATGAATATGGTAGGAAAATCTGACCATGCAGAGTTGCTGTTCGTAAGGTGAGGAAAGGGGCTCAAAGCAATAGACGCTCACTGTTTGAGGTAGGTAACCAGTGTGGCGATCTGCAAGGCGGTGACCAGAACACCACCCTGCATGGCGACCTGAAGCATTCCACTGATCATCCTGCTCGACTCTTCTTTTCGCTACAATGTAAGCTGTGATTCCGACACGATGATCTTCAGCTCACATTAGCATGCCAGAGCTCGAAGACCATAATCGAGCTGATCAAAACGTCCGTGGCCTGACATTAGCAGAGCTCCCCAATTTGACGGACGGCCGTAGAGCTGAGCCAGATGGTCGCCAGCGTGGGGAATGTACCCGTCGAGTCGATTGACCGGTTCGCATATATGCTATTGATGAGTCTCTTGTTCGAGTATGAATGCACAACCTGACTAGTTGGGCAAAAACTGATTGTCAGCTACCACCGCAAGAACACGAAGCAGCTCACATGTATCGAAATTGCAGCTCCCAATCCGGCACCAAAGCACAACGCCACACACACGATGAGGAACCCGACTGTTCCCCACACTCGGAGTGTATACCCCATAGATCCTCTGTTCGAAGGTGGCAGAGCGATCTGTAAGACTTTGGAACATCGAAAAACCAAGAAGGCTTGTACCATGGTGCAGATCAACATGTTGAACACGGGCGCAATGACTTCTTCGGGCCTGGCTTTCGTATCGATAAACTGGATATAAGCTTTACTAAGTGCGGAGACACACGTAAGCCAGGGATTGGTGGTAGATTGTGATTTTGAGGAGTCGCGAGCAATCACATGCACATTGACCGGCACACAATGCTGCAATGGTCTTAAAGTCAGTGAGGGCCTCCCAACAGTGACTCGACTCACGATCAACTATAGGGCGGTCAGTGTGGTGAAATACGGACACGAGATGTGGCTTACGAGAGCCTTGATCCATCGTTTCTCCTGTGGCCATCTTTCAAGGTACATTGCAGTCTATACCATCAGACGCCTCACTATCGACAGCACGCCGAGCACTGACCCCTAGCTAGCCTTATTAGCTATTTCAGGCAAGTCGCGAAAGATGGCTCACCACCATGGCACCAGCTCCGAACGCACCCACATATGTACCAATCGCGATGGGCCCATACTGCGTCCCATCAACTTTCCCTTCGATGAAAGAGATCGGAGGAACAAGTGAGGTGCACATACTACCCCAAAGTTGCTTGGTATACTCGGTGCCCCATGCCCCCCGATCGCCAAGGGAGACCCTTGTGCAAGCCAATTCGCGTCTGCCATCACGCCGTATTCGATACCTCTATGCGATGTCCGCTCGACGTCCAGACACCCTCGCAAGATGAGTGAAGGGGAACAAAGGGCAGAATCGCGAGTGCGAGAGGATTCGTCAAGACTGCTGAGAAGAAAAGGGGTCCTTCTCGAATTGGGGTGTGATATCGATCTCGACCAATCTTCAGGGAGCCGTCCCACGATGCAGTCGCGTTGTTTGGTACACCATACAACCGATAGCGTGGCCTGATGTGGTTTGAATGAGTAAATGAATGTGGAATCAAGGAGAATTCGGCAATGAAGACGGTCCACGGGATTACAGGGCGTCATGCGCACAGACCTTCTGCGATACCACGCCCCTCTCACAACATCCCACAGGTCTTCCTGCGCTGGTTAATCATTCGCCTGTTGCCTTTGCAGCATGGTGGTCCCACCCAATAGTCTGGGTCCAGGACTGGCATAAATGAGTTTCATGATAGCCTTGTCGGGGCACAAGGTAAATACAGGAATAGCCAGACCAACGATGGGTTGAAACACGTATGAAATCGTTTTACAGACAGTTGATGGTTCGGGTAGACCTCATTCGACACGCATGCTGTTTTTGTAGAATGCCACCATTGTATACTCGATCAGTAGTCGTCTGGACCTTCACTTGAAAGGTCCCCATCATCTGGGACGTATTCTCCGCCTATCCTTAGTGTCGTATGATTGATGGATACAGGTGGGACTTACCTCCAGCATCCGGATCGTCCACATCCATGGCCATGGCGAAACTGCTGGAGCCAGGTAATTTCTTCTGACTAGATTGCCCGGTCGTGCCCTGACTAGAAACCATTGAGTATCCGGGAGAAGGAGGTGAAGCAGGCGATCGTGCATCGTCCTTTGCTCCCGTGGTGGACTGAAGCCCCAGTTTTGAGGGCGGAAGGGAAGGTCGAGGAGCTGTCGGAGTGGGAGTTGTGGCACGGGAAGAGAATTTCGACTTTTTGCCGAGAACACTGGAAGGAGGTTTGGAGGGTGACATGCCTCGTTTGATACTGCCGTTGCTCCCTTCTGACCGGTCAGTGTGGGAGATGAGGACAAGTCAGACGTACTCTTTGACTTTTTGCCCGACGTGCTATCACCATCTGAATCCCCATTCTCGCTGTGGACATAGGGAGATGGGCTCGACCGATCGTTGGCGCCCATGCGCACTTTGCTAGCGGCCGATCTAGCTGCTGCTCGTCTTGTAGAGCCATTTAGACCTAAACAAGACGATAGATGAGGAGCATATCTTGTAGATGCGATCTATCTTCAGCGAAATCCAGCATGATCTCAAGAGACACTTACACTTCTCCCACATGATAGACAGTCAAAGAAGACATTTCCATTCGCTTCAATCCGCCCACTCCCACTACCTCGCCCTGTGGAACCACCTGTTCCTGCTTCTGGACCGGTAATATATCCTCCAGACCGAGAGTCCGAATTGGACGTTCCTGCCAAGGAAGGCTGAGGCGATGAAGCTCGACTGGGGGAAGCGGTCACTCGATCACCTTGTGAGCCGGGAGGAGCTAGTGAGGACGAAGAGGCGATGGGCAGGGCTAATGGTTGATGAGATCGACATCTTCATCAGCCAAATGCCGCCCTCGGGTGTATACCTACCTTGTTCCACATGTACCGCAAATAGTCCTTCCTCGCTTGATTTCGCGATGAGCCGATATTGCCGTGGTAAGGATGATGTCGTGCAGGATCTCCGTGAAGACATATCTGGCCTATACAATGAGGTCTTGTATATAGCATCGGGGTATCTACTCACGAGCTCCTGCACCTCTGGGTTGTTGCTGCCGGACATGATCGGATTCTCACAGTACCTCTTCGAAACGGCGTTGAATGCTCCGGTGTGAGACCACGGAGTATATCGGCGAAGGAGAATCCCTTGCGGAACGTCCGGTGCTCAATTGACCCGACTAGTCTCTGTCGAGCTGTGTCGTATTATCTTTGGATCTTGAGCGAGTCTGATAATCTCCTTGACTGATACTGCAGATCACAAAGACTCTCTCGGTCAATGCGTCAACCCGGCTCCGGACAAGACCGAACACAGGGGACGGGTTATCACGTGATTGAGTGGCCAAAGGCAGAGGCGGCATAGTCCGCCATTTCCCGGTGTGATCGGGCATCTCCCCCTCCTCAGTGACGTTTGTCAAGAGAGCTGTGCAAGTGTGAGAGTGCCTAATTCTCCTATCTAATCGATAAATCACTCAGCCAGACCACACTGTCCTGCACAGCAACACTTGTCCCATCCCGGCCATTGTATGTCATACCCATCTTCCGCCTTGATGCATAGCACAGTACGCTGATCCGCAGGTATATAGCCACATCCAAGACCCCCATCTCATCTCCCTTTGTTCCGCTTTCTCATCGCGAGCAACTCTTGTCTCATCTTGTGACCCATTCGCCACATATCTAGCAACCTTACAGACAGACAATGTACAATCAGCAATACGGCGGACCACCTCAACCTCAACAATGGGGCGCACCTCCTCCACCTCAACAGCAGTATGGTGGACCTCCCGGAGGCCAGTACGGCGCACCACCACCTAACCAATACGGCGCACCGCCAAATCAGTATGGTGCACCCCCACAACAACAACAGTGGGGTGCACCTCCGCCACAGCAGTATGGTGCGCCTCAGCAGCAGCAGCAACAATGGGGCGCACCACCACCCCCTCAGCAGTCGTACGGCGCACCATCCCAGCAGCAGTACGGTGCACCCCCTCCTCAACAGTACGGCGGTCAACCGCCGCAGGGTCAGTTTCAAGGACCACAGGGTGCGGGAGGTATGCAGTATTTGGGGACTCCCATACCCGCTCCGCCTCCTGCGCTACCTACAACCCAGCTGCCGGGTTACAACCCGCGATTCGACGCGGATAGGATTAGAAAGGCGACCAAAGTGAGCTGCTGATGCCATAAATGAGAGATACGGGAAGCTGACAGACAGGGCTTCGGTACGGATGAGAACACCTTGATCAACACCCTTGCTCCTCTGGACGCATTCCAGATTGATATCCTGAGTCGGGTATATGAACAGCAAGTCGGCAAATCGCTCAAGAAGACCTTGGAGAAGGAGCTGTCGTCGTGGTGAGTTGCAACTATCGAACGTTAGAGTCGTCTCTGATGATCAGGCTGGAATACGTGCTGGTACTCAAATCGCTGGGCCCGCTCGGTGGTGATCTCCATTTGCTGCATCGAGCCTGTGCCGGTATCGGAACGCACGAGGATCTTCTGAACGAGCTGCTCTTGGGCAGAACGAATCAAGAGATCTTCCTGCTAAAGGAGGGATACAAACGAGTATACGGCAAGGATCTTGTCAAGGTGGTTCAAGGCGAGCTGAGCATGAAGACCGAAAGGTAAGCTTGGAATCGTTACAGGGGAGAGATGATAAGCTGATCATTGTAGACTGTTCAACATGGCGTTGGCAGGCAATCGAGACGAGAGCACCTTTGTCAACCAGCAGCAAGTCCAGCAGGATGTTGAGACTTTATATCGTGCTGGTCCAGGCAAGGTCGGAACCGTTAGTCTGACAGGCAGGCGCAGGTTTTACAGAGCTGACAGATAGGACGAGATTGCCATTTGTGGCATCATGCTGTCTAGATCAGACGCCCATTTGCAGGCTATCGCTCAGGCATTCCCGCAGAGACACAAAGTGACTCTCTCCAAAATGTCAGTCTCACCAACCTCGATGCCGATGATGCTGACGAGAAGGATGCTATCCGAGTTCTCTGGTCACATGCAGGACGGCCTATACTACATTGCCCGAGGTGCCGAAGCGGATGGCCGGGGGGTTGTTCGAGACGTCGAGTTACTCTATGCGTCCATGGAGGGATTCGGAACAAAAGACGAACGGATGTGTTACCGACTCGTCCGTTTGTCGTGGAACAAGCAAAGATTTGCGGCGATCAAGAGTCAGTATCAAGCGACATATGGAAAGTCATTGCGGAAAGCTGTCGAGGGGGAGACCACGGGAAAATACGAAAACGCTGTGGTCGCCATCATCGATCAAAACTAGATGGACTCAATGTCGGTCTGAGGATCTTGTGATTTGCCTGAATTTTGTATGTTCTAGTGAGATTAAACCATTATAGTCGTATCTGTAGGGCGAATGAAGTTTGGAATGCAGTGAGATAACCTCTCGATTGAGATGTGTATGCTGTTCATTGGGGGTTGGCTCTAGTCATACATCCTGTTGTTACACCTTCTCACTCCTGATACGCCATTGATAGCCTGAGAATCAACATTGGAACCGTATAGGAATATCCTAAAATGCTCACTCTAAAACACCGGGACGAGAGCAGCACCGAGACCCGATCGAATCACGGCGATACCACCGACAAAGAACGCTGCGGCCTTAAGGATTCTGCACAATTAGTGAGTACACTGACGACCCGCTCAGAGTTGACAGCCTCAAAGATGCAGGGGAAAGGCAAGTGGACATACATCAGGTTCTCTGCTCGGTATTGAGGAGCCATGACCTGTTGTTTCCAGAAAGCGACCAATGGGTTTTGAGGCTGTTGGTTGGCTGATTTAGACGAGCCGAGATACAGAGGGTTGACGGGTTGAGGAGCCGACATGGTGGACTAATAAACGTAAAGGTGAGATAGCAGGTGTACAGAAGTCGAAAAGTGGTTTCTCCAATCGTCATGTTGCGGGTGGCAAAGTGTCCAACGAAAAATATGGACACCCCCGAGGTGGCACGCCTATTTCACGCGGGGGGGGCCTCCACCCTACAGGTCCACACTTGCCCTCTTTGACTGTAAACGATCCACCAACATGTCCTGCGCGAACGAACACGATCATTCTCATGGAGACGATGGACATGGCCATGGAGTTCATGATCATTCACACGAGGTGCCCTTGAGCGCTGGACCGGCCGACTCGCTCTACGGCCAGATTGATTTGGTTCACGTCGTAGCGTTGAACGCTCAAGAAGGGGGTGAATCGGGCCAAAATGTGATCAAGTGAGTCCCCTGATTCTTTTTGATGATTTTCCATTGGAGATATCTGACAAGGTTAGGACATGGCAGGACAAGGATGATGAGACAAAGGTGATCACAACATAGGTCGACATCATTGAGGTGGTCTGACGACAGTGGTGCGAGAGTGACGCAGACGACAGCTTGATCATACGAAGTGGGTCATATTGCGATATTCTCTAGGTTAGCGGATGGTTGACCAACAGTACCCTTCATATCATCAGTGTCATTACGATCCATCACCGTAAAGGCGGGACCGTCCGGGAAGACTCCAAGCGCGATACATCTCGTAAGCAGACCAATCCTGCCGATACTAACACACCAGTACAAGGATTCTCCAGGAATGGACTTTTCCGATGCAGAAGCGACAGAGGCTGCCCAAGTCCTTGATGTGGTAGAAGGAAGGGAAGGAGTGGAGTATCAAGTCAAGTGGGTGTTTGCGCTGCTCACTTGGAGAAATGCTGATTTGCCCAGAGCAGCAAAATTCGCAGGCATGACGTCTCTGACAGTGTACATACCGAGCAACAACTCTGATGGAGATGAAGATACAACTCGAGTGTACTACATAGGTCTGCGTGGAAAGTGGACAGCAGTGTGCCAGTTGATGCGCTCTCGAAGGCGGTTCAGCTGATCATAGTTGCCAAATCGACCAGGAGTCATCATCTACGAGTCGGCAGCTAGGCCGACAGATCACAAAATGACTCATGTGTCGGAGGGTGCATCATCGAGACCCGGGTATTGATCGATTAGTTTGGTCGCGTCGAAGGTCGAGGTCCAGTACCTCAATCAACAAACCAATATGAAACCGGCGCAATCGATGGAAAGACGACTCAGCCAGTCTGGTTGACGATCCGCTCAAAAAGCACCTGTATCCATCATGGTAAGAACGATCATGTCTAAAGGAGGGAATGAAGGCAAACACAGCGGCTTGTTACCCCTGGCGATCGATTCCGGTATAGACTGCAATGCATCGCCGATCAGTCATCATTCACTTACACCGCCCATCGTCCTTCTGTGAACGCTCCTTAAGAATGCACGCACCGACAATCGTGTTCTCGACCGGTACTGAAGATCACCTCATTCCTTCTTGTCATCCGCATTCTGACCGGAACCATATCGAGTCGATGGCTTACTGCCCGAGCTGGTGGCAACCAGGGAAGGCGCACCGTTTGAGGTGTTGCCACCATTGGTCGTGTTGTCCTGTATACTCACGTATTGTTCAAGGCAGCCCGATCGGCTTCCAGCTGACTTGTCGTCAGTAGGAACGTAGGAGCTGTCGTCTGTGTTACTGATGGGCATGGCTTGCCAATTGGGGTTGAGTGTGTTATCTATGTGGGTGTTGTCGCAAGTATCGCAAGTATCGCAAGTGAGAACAGTCCTCTTCTCGGATGATCAGCGTTGCTCTATACGGCCAAAGCGACTTCCGCAAATTTGCCAAGCAAGTCGAGATTTCGAGTCGCTTCGTTCAAAGGATCGACCGATAACACTCGCCATAACTCGGCCAGTCGCGGCGAAGCGCGGTCCAACCCTGGAGGACGTATCCGTTCATAAACGTTTCCTGTTCTCCTCTACGGTCTCGTCGCGGTTTCAGGTAACTCGAAACAGTCTTAAGGCTGACATCGGCCTTCAAGAGAAGGCCCTGCGCTTGGGAAACCATACGTCAATTTCCATATATTGGCATCTCGCTACTATCAGATCACAGTCTTCCATATCAAGCCCTTCACCCCTCGCCGCACGATCACGAGGGATCATAAACCATAAACAATCACGGAAAGTGCTCCGTAACACGATTCGCAGACGGGGCACTACTCCTGTTGCCACTCATTTCTCGAAGTATTCTCTCAAAGGGGAGGGTATCAAGCTCCTGACGGATTGCGCAAAACTTTTTGCCGAGGAGGGTGATCCCAAGGAAAGTTCTTCTCCTTCGCCTACGGCGGTCTGCTTAGTCGATTCAGAGTCCTCGTCAACGCCGACATCCTGTGGAAGGGCACAAGGGGCAAAGTAAAACTCTTTCCATCGTTTCGGATCGATAGCTCCCTGTGTAGTCCAGTAGGAGCCCACACTATGAGATTTCTCCAGCCCATGTCGTTGTGCGGTCGGCATGAAGATTGTGACCTTTCCTCCGGTCTGCAGGATGAAGGTCCTATCGGAGATGACAGCGGCGATGTCATGCGCTGGCAAGGGCTCTCGTCCATCGACAGTGGCGATCCACCATACGTCCTGTTCTGTCTCTGAGCACCGCCATCGTCCATCTACCGACTGGTAGACGGTGAGAGTTTCCTGCGCGGAATTTGGTTCGGATGACATTGTGATCTGCAAACTGAATTGAATGTTAATCGAATGAAGTGACAGAAGTGCAACGTTCTCACCCATTCTTATGTCGTCTCCCCAAATTTGGTATACTGACACACACACATACACACAAGAAAAGAACCACGAGAAGCTAGAGAAGAAGCAAGGGACCCTTTGTGCTCGAGAACAGGTGATCGACAGATGAGGCGTCTCATGCTAGCTTCGCTTCTTCCTGTACAGTCGTAAGTCTGAAACTAGTTTGGAGTCATACTGCTTCTCCGCGATCATCACGCGCACATGGATCACATCGCATCCTTCCATCAATGAGATAATTCCTCCTAGATCACCGGTGTAGTAGTAGCAATGACGCCATCATCTCGCCTTTGATTCTACTCCCTGAAATTGACCTACTCTAGTCCATCACTCGCATCATCTACCCTTGCTATTATGGGAACGTAAAATACCAGTCGGAGACGAAATGATGCATTCCAGCGAGTTGGTTGTATCGGAGCCTATCAGGGATCCCATTCACCGGTGGATTTCCGGCGAATCGAGGAACTCCATAATGGCCGTGAACATGCAGGCGTTTGACGATGTCGTCGGGGTAAAAAGGGACGGGGTATTTCAGCTTGGCTGCATTGCGTCGGACTCGCATGTTGAGCACATTGTAGTTGTTTGTGTCCTGTACGTCGGCTACAGGATTCCAACAAATAATTGCTGCCACAGCCTCTTGACTGCCGCTGACGCCTTCCGGATGACCGGGCGAAGTGATCATTGAAAGGTTATCCGTCGTGTGCCAAGCTAAGACTCCCCATGGATTCGTTCCGCCGCCGACAAGTTGTTCTCGAAAGCAGATCATTACCCCTTGACTCCTGGGACTGAGCTCGACAACCGAGCGCCATCCTCCAGGCTGCTGTTCCGCTACCGCCATTGCTGGAGGTATGTCGAAAACGGCATGAGGGATGAAAACCTTGATTTGCCATTCCAGACCAGTCGTGTTGGGATTCGTGGGATTCGCAATCGTGTCGTTGTAACCGCTCACGTTGTGTATAGCCGCCCCCGAAAGCGCTGCAATAACCGCAAGCTCGATCGGCATAGGCACAGTTGGGTTCCCGACCGAGACGTAATCGTTTCGGAGATCCACTTTGACATATGGCGATGGCAGACAGGTAGCTTGATCCACTCCCAACAAGAAGGCAAGCATTTCCGTCTGGACCTTTGTCAGGTTGCCGTCTGGAAAGTAAGCGTTGATGACATCGAATCGAGAAGCGGCAGGATGACGTTGAGCTTCCTCCCGGACATACTCGAGGAAATTGACGACTCGGTAGCCGATCTCATATGGAGCAGCTGTACATCTATTCCATGGTCGTGTGACCAAACCGTGTACTCCGGCATTTGGAGCAGGCCCGTTGTCCCGGATCCATTCGGCAGCTTGGGTTTTGGCATCGTTCATGTCATTGCTTCTCGGGCCAATGGCTGGCAGCGCTCCCGACTGCATTTTCTTGGATACTCCCTCCGACAAGCATGCATCTCCCTCCAGTGAGTGTCGGTGTCTAGGCAAAGCATGCTCAGACCCAAGACTATCCTCTCAGCTATCCTCTCAGCGAGGATGCCTTCAAGACTCACGGGACCGGACCACTCTCATCGTTGAAGCGTTCCCAATACCCGCTTACGATAATCTTAGTAGCGCCACCAACCCATGTGTTGACCTTTTCGTCCTGAAGAATGAAGTGAGAAGTATGCTCCAGAACGTAGACCTCGGCAATCATACAGGGATCCAGAGCATCACCGACCAGATCGAACGTGAGATGTCGAGCTTTCTCCAGCAGCGAAGACCTCGGCACAGATATAAAGCACGACAAGTTCTCCCGCAACTGAGCGCCCTTGGTAGTCAAGACTCCCGGCACTGCGCCATCCACATCTGATACCTTGACTGTGATTCCGTTGAAGGTATCTGCATGTGCTACATCGGATATTCGGATATATACTTCCACTTCGGTGAACTCTTCCTTGTCGCCGTCGTCCAGCTCAAACGGAGATCGAAGACGCCCATCTACCGCTGCAGAGGACCGACTGATCAGGTCTATCATGACCCGGGGGACATCTGGTATAATGCCGATGACTTGAGAAGCGAGGGAGAGAATATGCTTGCCGTACCACTCTGAAGGGAATGCAAGCTGAAAGAGGCAGTTGAGTGTCGGTGGCCACGCGGGAGGTGTGATCGTGAAGAGCTGGTTCGAATCGGGTCGGACATACAGATACTGGTGAGTGAGAACGTTGGACAGAGCGATATGTGAAGGGGTGTAGATATCCTCGCTGGGCACCGTCTTGGCAATCCATTGTTGAGCTTCAGGTTGCACATTCCCGCCAGCCGCGACGAATTGGGCTCGCCCCTGCCCGTTGATCGTGAGACTTGTGAGATACAGCTTTTCACCAGTGTGATACCCTTTGTGATTGATGACCGATATGATGTCCCCCGAATGGAGGTAACCAGGAAGGTCGATCATTTGGGCGAGCTTGGATGATTGGAAGTGAATACAGTATGATGAGGAATGGGATTCAGACGAGTCGTGAGGTGATGAATCGGACAACAGACGCCCTTCTTGAATTGCCAATGAGCCCCAGACGACCTGAGCGGCCAGGTGATGGGGAATTGGAACCTTTGCAATCACCAGGCAACGCCCCTTGTTCTGGTGCCTCGGGGTTTTGGCTGAAACGCACTCGACAGGTACGTCCTTACAGGAACGTGGATGAGCGATCGGTGATTCTTAGGATGGTATCTTACATACCGTAGCAGCCGTGTCTCTTACTCAAGAACTCAGCGTGAAGGATATTTTGTATATTCGTAGCTCCAAGTCACAGACCAGAACGGTACGGTGGCTCGACTTCGGGGATGTTGTTTGTTAACCTTTGGCGTGATGGAAGGCCCGAGCGGCAGGGCGAGATCATCGAAATGGGTGTGAATGATCGCCAAAAATCTCCGTCACCTCGGAGGAGGAGTTGTCGAGCACAAGTGCTTACTCCCCGCTGCCAAGGAACCAGGGAGAAAACCGCCTGTGAGCGGGAATTGTGTGAGAAAGGAGGGAGTCATCGCATGGATCTCGGATACCGACACATATGAAGATACACATAAAGAGGAGGATCCCGCACGCCCCTCTCCTTCCCTTCATCAATTCCACTTACCACCCTTGACAAGCAAGATGAGGTAGGTTTTGTCAAATCTACGGAGCTCACAGACTGCAGTGACCAGCAAGCCGAATCTCACGACATCAAGGACAGGTCTCATGAGACCGGGGAGGAACACCACCATCATCATCATCACGGCCACCATCACCACGATGACGAATCTCATCACACTCACCAGCCCCAGGATCCTTCGAAGGTTGAGAAACATTGGAACGGCAACCTTCCCCACGACGGTGTTTTCGTCAAATACGAATGCACCGCCAAATGCTCCAACCAGACTGACGCCTACTTCTCCTGGGTGAGCGAGTATCACGATCATGGAGATCTTGCAACCGCGGGCAACGACTTTGGAGGCTTCACTGAAGGCAACCTTCTCGGTCAGTGGTCCGGTCGAGCTGCCGCCATGGCTGGGACCGGTGGGATCGCCGTGTACAAGGTCACCGGGTTTCCTGGACTCTATGGTGACCACTGGATTGTGTTCTACGCCTACATCCCGTGGTGGAAGTCTGATAACTGGGTTGCGGCCAAGCTCGTCTCGGGTACCGCGCCATCTGCCGATAACGCTCTCTTCTACGAGCTCGAAGGTATCGCCAAACCAGACATTTTTACCCTCACCATCGCTGGGGATTACAAGGTGAGCATAACGTGATGGCTTGGCTGAAATGATAGCTCAAGGCTAACATCGGGAATACCGACGTCAGCACTGCCAACTTTACCATTTCACGATCTGCGGGCCTCGAAGATTAGAGGATGACTTAAAACTAGCTAGGATGAAGCCGGAGCGGTCTGATAGGGACAGGAGTCCAGGAAGCATACATGTGCAAGGAATATGCGGGTATTGATGGTATACATGCCGCTCGATTGCACATCCGCGTCAGATGATCCGGACCAACATGAGGTTTGGACGACGCTGACACGCCTTCAGTCTACGCTTCACTCAGCTGATCCTGCTAATGGTCTCGTATGTGGCCTCTGATACTTGAGCGCGATCTACGGAAGAGACATGCATGAGCATCCTTGCCATACAGCACTCAGTAACGCTGAAGGATCACCTCGGCCACTTTAACCTCTCCAAGTGTTCCTGTAGGGACACCGCTGTCTGACTCAATCTCTCGGAACGCGAACCCTCGTGAGAATACTCCGCATCACTTTGACTGTCTTCGCGTGAGGAGCAAGTAGAAGAGGCAGCCTCCAGTGGGCATCTCACAGAAGCGCCTTCTCTCTGATGCATCTGAAGATCCAGAGCGGCTCCTCTTGCCTTTGCGTCCCAGTCAGGATCACTGTTAAGGCATTAGCACCCTTCATGCAGCTTAGCCAAGACTCACGGCCAGATCTCCCGTACATCTCCAAAGTCAGTCACACGAGCGAGATCGAGGGTGGGTTTGGCCGAGCCGTTTGTCCAGTTCAGGCTGACTCTATGGATAGTCGGGACTTCATGGTCCCACCTGCATTGAGCTCCACCGTGACAAGCCCCAGTGTGGCTCGAGGTCCCATCTGACCAAGCTGCAATGACTACGCTGGGGTCCCGCAAGTGTCCCATGAGTCGCACGATCTCCGCCTTGCCGCTCTGCGGCGAGTTCACGATTCCGGAAGATTGGTCAAGATGATCTACTAGCCGACCTTTAGAGTCAGGATATAAGTTGTGACCCTCATCTGTCCGGATAAGCTCTTCCTCGTCCTGATCATCAGGGGCCTTTTCCTCAGCCCCGACCGAGAAGGAAGGCAGAGAGAAGATCTCGGGGAGCGAGGAGGAACGGCAGCCCATTTTGTAGCTCATTTCCTAAGCGTCGCTTGGTGCCAGCGGGGTTAAACGTAAAGTATGATGAAAGGCTCTGAGAGAGCAGGTATGTAGAGAGTTGAAGAGGTGGAAGAGGAAGCGCGAACGATGGGCGAACTGCACTGGAGGAAGGCATTGGATCACCATTTGAAGGCCACAAGCGGTACAGGCATCCTTTCATGTCCAACCCGCTCAGGAGGAGGGGGTATGCTGAGACGAGACGGGTGTCAGAGATGACTCGGGGAGTCTCCTCATACAAGAGAGCTCCGCCCCGTCTCACTTGTATGTGTCCGACATATCCCAGGACGCATTGAGCCCCTTGGGGACCAGGTTGGCATTACAGTATGGGCACGGTGACGGAGCGTGTCAATACTTTCCTATCTCATCCTGCGTAGGGTCAGAAAAGCGAGTCGTCGAACCGTCAGGCCTCAGTTACGTGCATTCGCACAGCAACACGATCGTCGTACCCAGTCTCAAGCACCACGAACTATCGTGCTCGAGCATCCCTTCAGACACCATTTCCCAAGTCGCCCGAAACGCTGCTTCCACTCGGGCTCGGAGTGAGCACACCTGTACTACCTTCAACATCGTTATCCCTCTCGTCCATCCATGACTGCGCTTCCTCGTGGTCCGTGGGAGGAATTAAACTCTCCTCAACTGAATCAAGCACACCTGCGTCTTCCTTGCTCCGATCGGACGAGTCCCATCCGTCGTTTCTGATTCACGTCAGATTATCGGACCAAACAGGATGACTGGTACATAAGTGACTTACGGCCAGATTTCAGTGGTACCCTCGAAGAGTTCAGCTCTCCTAGCCTCCCAAGTGGTCAGAGGGCTAGCACGGCTGGGTACCGCCCAGAAAGCGCGAAATATTCTGGGCTCCGTCGTACCGAACAAATGAGCCAATGCGGGTGCATGAAGAACGGCGATGCCGTCTGACCAAGCGGTCAAAGTCACCGAGGGGTGCCACGCAGAGGATACAACTCGGACGAGGCGGGGGTTTGCTGTCGTTCGTCTCTCTTGCGACTCCGGAAGGCTTGCCTTGCCTTGTATGACTCTGTCGACGTTTTCAAGTTGCCGCTGGAAGGCAGAGTATTGCAGGTCTGCCGAATAGTATGCACCATCGCACTCAGCCGTACCGAGGCTTGACTGACCTTCATTTGTGGGATTATATTCTTCACGGTCCATGATGGAGTAAAGGGTCTGGTCGAGGTTCGTAGAAGAGAGGGAGAAGGGAGAGAGGGGAGTCGGTGGTTGAGAGGATGATTGGTGAACCTAGTCGAGCTTTCCTCTGCTTGAAGTCATACGGAAGGATGAGAGTTACTTCCTTTGAAGCTTTGTCCTCCGAGCAGTCTGGTCAGACACGTTTTGCCTTGCTTCGAATATGGTCAGTTAGAGAGCTATAACACCGAAGAGAAGAGGTCTCTTAATCATCTCTCGGACATCTTTAAGCTCTTCCATTCATATTCACCCCAATCCAAATCTTTTCCGCTTTCTCCTTCCCATTTCATGTGTATCAAAGTACGCCTCCATCGGCCTCCTCTTCTTCTCATCTTCTGATACCATCCTGAAATCTCGCCGCATCCGCTTCCCCCTACTGTGACATCCTTCTACGGACACACCAGGCGAAACTTCACAATTGACCAACATCGACCCTCGGATATCGCAATGATCATACCGACCACCACACAATCTGCTATGCTCGATGGCCCCACCCAAAACTACGGCTCCGCAGCATAAAGCCGAGTTGATCACCGTACACCCACTCAGCTGGCCATGGACGACTGTGCTGCCGATAAGAGAGGTATGTACGATGATCGATTCTGAGCGTAGAATGCTGCCTTTACTGAGAGCAGTGGGCTGACCAGGACTCGAGTAAGCGAATGAGTAACGCTCGACGTATGAGGTATCGTCTATCTGGATGTGGTCTGTAAGGTCGAAAGTGGGAGAGTGATTCGGGATCAGGGCTTGCCGGGTCCGCCGAGGGGCGTTCCAGGTGATCTTTGGGAAAAGGCATTTCAGGGGGGACACTTTGGGATTGGACTTGTCCATCGAGTTGAGTGAGTGAATCCAAGGATGAGTTGGGTGAGCGGTATCTTGAGATAGTTTGCCTTTTCTAAGGGTGGTTGCACGCAGCAGCCTCGTTGCGCGGGTCGCAATGTGTGTCACACCAAGTGTCAGCATCGCGGCAAAGTGCCACCCACAGGCCCGATCCGAAACGCGTTTCAGGATTCTCCCCGAACCCCATTCTGGCCGAGAAGACCGACAATGACCATACGACTTCATTCCATCACACCTTCAATCCTTCAATCCTCATGAACATCACTCATCACATATAGATCGCTAGGGGACAGCTTCAATCTCTACACGAGCTACGACCTCTCCGATATGGTTGACGCCGTCCGAGAAGCATTGTCACGGGTGCTACCGCTCCAGTTCCACCCTGTAGGACCTGCAGACGTTCTCGCTGCCTTTGCTTGCATCTACCTAGTCGTTCTCTCCCTTGTCGCTCCCCCTACCCCGACTTGGCGACTTATTCGTGCTGGTATAGTCACGCCTGTTGTGTCGGTCGGTTTCGCCTATTTTGGATTCTTCCCCGTGTTTGGAAGCTACGAGGAGCAATGGGGAACATTGGTCATCACTGCGTACTGCATCATACACACCCTCGAGATGCTAGTGTTCTTCCCCGCGGAGGAGTACAGCTACAGAGTGCGACCGCGATCCCCAGCGAAAGTCGTCCTTCCACCCAAGACAGCCGCAGCGATCAGAGGAAACGAGCAGACCAATGGCCATGCGACGGTATCGAAGAGCTATAAAGCAGAATGGGTGGTGGAAGCTGTACCGGCCCCTTGGACGTGGGAGAAATTTTGGTGGGCCAACTCCTTATTCTGGAACATGAGAGGAATAGGATGGAACTTTGCTCCTCCGCTCCCGTCCTCTTCGCTCAAACCGCCTTACACGCCTGGATCGAGCCGACGCCAATTCGTCTGGACTCGGCTGAGGACTTACGTGATTCAATGGATCATTCTGGATATGATTCGATCTTGGATGAACCTCTCACCCGCTGCGGCTTTCTTCAGCGGTCGACCTGGTGCACCGAATTATAGCGAGTTGACTCAGGTACAAAGGGCCATCTACTCGGTATGCGTCGTCACGCGGATTGTGTTGGGCATGGACAGGTCTCATATACCTTGTGGTATCGTCTTCGTCACCATCGGAGGAGTCATGGGTTGGGATACTGAAATATGCAGCCCTTGGGGATGGCCCCCGTTGTTTGGAAGTTTCGGTGAAGTCTGGAGACACCCAGGTCTGTCTCAAATGTGGTCAAGGGTGAGAAATCCTCCGTCCCTCGATTTTTGGAGAGTCTCAAGCTGATAGCAGACATGGCACCATTACTTCCGAACATGGTTGTGGAAGTTTGGATGGGTCGGACTGGGCGAGACGATCCTCCGACTACCTCCTTCCGGTCCATCGCTGAAGGCCCATCCAGCATTAGTCACGCCCAACAGCCCATACCCTACTCCAGGTGCAAGTCCCGCTCCTTCAGGTCGTGTATCGCCATCTCACCCATTACCCACCGTACCGAACCGCAAGCCGTCTTCCGTCAAGCTCAACGATTTGATCAAGAGTTTTTGCGTGTTCGCCTTGTCGGGCTGGATACACGATCACGCGGCTTACTTCTTAATGTATCACACCGCTCCCGGCGTAGTTGGATCGCAGAAATGGAAATGGACAGACGCGATAGTGACCATGCCGTTCTTTCTCATTCAGCCGTGTGGCCTGGCCCTTGAAGCCGCGGTCAAGTCGAGATGGAGAGGATGGAAGGGGACGAGACATGCGGAATGGAAGAAGAATGGAGAGCCAGATTGGTTGGTGTTTGTCGAGCGGCTCGTAGGGTTTGTTTGGACGTGGACGTGGTTAGGCTGGACCGCGGGGTGGTTCATCCAAGGAGTGACGAGGATGGGGTACTACAGGCGGGGTCAAGGGCAGAAAGACTTTCCCAGCCTGTTCGGGGGTCTCATCTGGGGAAAGTGGAAGCATTAGATGAACTAGACGTCCAATGATATTAAGTGCGTACAAAGGCCAAAGACAACATGACAACGATGATGATGCATGCATGCCTGCGAATCGCTGAAAGCAGTCGCGAGAAAGGGGGCAAGGTGCCACATTTGAGCTGGACGACCATAACGCCGAAGCCTATGAGGCGAAAAATCGAGCATCTGCCACGTGGTATGAATTTGATCCCGCTAAATCCATCAATCCTGTGGTTCGCAATCCCCCCCCGTGCTCGCTGCCGCAACCGCTCTTTTCATCATCCATCCACACGTGAAGAACGATCAGTTCGCCAAATTATGCCACCTCAAGTAAAATCCAAAGCCCAGAAGGCTGCCGCCGCTCAAGCCGGTTCTAAAGCTGGGTAAGTCGTTTTCCGAGGGTCGAGAAGCGTGGACTGCGATTTTGGCGGCGAAATGAAGGAAAAGGAGGGATTTTGGTGGATGTAGAGCCAATGGAGCCTACCGCAAGTCGCTATACAGGAACTCTAGACAATGGTTGCCGACAGAGCGAAGACTTGAGGAGCGTAAAGGAGTGGTGGGAAGAAGACGGTTTGGAGAATTGGATGGATTTTTTGAACCTTCAATTGGATGGATGACTAGTTGAAACGGCGTGCTGACTTTTCAGTAAGAAGAAGAAGTGGTCCAAGGGAAAGGTTAAGGACAAGGCAAACAACGCCGTCGTTCTCGACAAAAACATCTAGTGGGTCCTCATCCACCATCAGTGAAGGTTTTCGCTGACAACTAGCGACCGAATCATCAAGGAGGTCCCCACCTACCGAGTCATCTCCCAATCTACCCTGATCGACCGAATGAAGATCAACGGTTCATTGGCCCGACGAGCTATCGCTTTCCTCGAGAAGGAGGGTTTGATCAAGCGAGTCGTCCACCACAACGCTCAACTCATCTACACTCGAGCTTCTGCCGGAAAGGATTAGGAGAATCACACGAGTGAAAGAGGGGTTTTACGATGTTGGCATTGTAGGATACGGGATGCATCCATCGACACGCAGAAAAAAAGACGGGTCGAAAATCTTGACCCCCTTGAAACGTTTGGAGGGATAGTGGTCGGGGAGTGGGCAGAGTCAATCAATACTGACTTTTACAAACGAAACATCTCTCTTTCATCCACGAATACCTACTGGAGATATCGGACGACTACTCAACCAGTCCCAGACTATCGATCCTACATTCCGCATTGAAGTCCTGACTTCGTCTCCATCTGCGCTATCCTGCACCATGACGGGTCTACCGGCATCTCCTCCATCACTGACAGTGGGCACTAACGGTATCTTACCTTGGGTGGTGTCAATTCGACAACTAGAAGACTGACACAACAAGCTCACCTAGTACAGGTAAACTCAACTCCGTGGCGGCTTGTTCGAAACTCGCCGCACTGCCAAACAGTTCATGTGGTATTGTACAATTCGAGCAAGTGAAGTGCGACATGTTCAATAAGAAACCGATGATCTGCCTCTTTAGTGATTGCTCCGATAGACTACTTTCAACTCACCGGTATATCAACTTTTTTGAACATGCCCACTCCCTTGCGAGCATCTATCAGAGCTACATCTTGCGGTGTCGACACAATAACTGCCCCATCGACGGCTACAAGTTGTCCAAGACTCAGTTGTACGTCTCCCGTACCAGGAGGCATATCGATGACTAGTACATCGAGATCTTGTCCGCTAGTCGTCCAGTCCACATCGAAGAGCAGCTAACAGTCAGCTTGAAAAGTCGAGAGAGGCAGAGCGGACCTGTTGAACAGCTTTCATGACCATCATACCTCGCCACACAACCGGAGAATCATTCTTGGGGTTGGGCGCTGGAAGATGAGCTGCGGCGTGCGTCGAAGTCATGAGAGAGCAAGCTCACGAAGTAGATAGCCTATAGACATAGTCTTGACTCCATGATTTTGCATTGGAACGAGCTTGTTTTCTGTACTCAGCTCTATAGAGGGATAAACTAGTCGAGGATGACTCACCCGACGATAATTCCTGATCACCAGCATTCTCCAGTCCCATCAACTTGGGTACGCTCGGTCCAAAAATGTCAAGATCCAACAACCCGACCCTGGGTGCTCGATCCAGTTTATGCGATTGTAATAAAGACAAAGCAAGATTTGCTATTCTGCACCAAAACGGCACTCGTTCAGCTCGAACATTGTACGAGATTTCCCTCACTCACCAGCTACGGTGCTCTTGCCGACTCCGCCCTTGCCGGAGGCGACGACTACGATCTGCTTGACACCTTTGATACGTGACTTTTCGGGTGGAGCTCCTCTACGGGGTATTGTCGGAGGTGGGTTTGCTACTCTCCTCGGGATACCCTTTGTCGTCAGCCAAGAATAATCGTCGCGTGAGTGTATGCCTGTGTTTCATAGACCCAGTAAGCGAGGCGAAGGCTCACCAAGGGGTTCTCGTGTGAGGTCCTACATGGGGTCGTATGTATACTTCTGCATGATCTAGACGCCCAGCATAGTGAACGCAAGGCACGCATAGACCGCATGGGTGTGGTTGCCATGCTCTGACCGATGATTTAGCTGTGCAAGGGGCAGTCGGATGGCGTCGACGAGTAGAAGTAGAGGCGTTTTTGAATATTCGGCAGTGGAAGAAATAAAAATGACGTTTGGGAGGGAGATGTTCATAGCCCCCGTTATCATCCATTCAGACTGATCTCTTCAAGGACACCCCCCCTCTCGACCAGGCAGTCTTCCCCTGCATAGCATCGCATTGTCATTCCATCTTATCAGCTCAGCATAGAGTCAGACACAGCATAACAGATCATTGCATAGATATAGATATACACGCTCATAGTGACGAGTGACGATTCCCGCTTTCAACGACAAGGATCTCGCGCTCGACCACGCCGTCGATCACTTGGAATTTGGAAACCCCTTGACTCGACACCCCTTCGTGAAATCCACCTCCTTTATACCCCGTGATACATCCTACGGCGACAAATCGATCAGAATCCTTCGCTAGACCCATGGCTGCTCCCCCTGCGCCAAGAAGGCCTGGAGGGGCACGACCGAATCCCGCTCCCGCCCATTCGTCGTCATCTGCTACCTCCTCACCACCTCGTTCTTTCCCGCATCAATGCTTGTCTTCTTCCGACAAAAGCAACGTGAATGGATCGGATAGTGTCAGTGCGGGAGGTAGAATGCCCCCTCCCCCTTCTCTACATATACCGCCAGACAACGTCCGTAAGTTAGAATCCCTTGCCCCTTGCACCAAATTACCATTGCATCTCTTGTCGTCACGACTCAGAACTTGCTTCCCAAGACAAGATGCTCATGGTCTCAGCTGGTATAATGGTCGACTCGCCAGGACAAGGCGGCTGGCAATATCCACAATCACTCCCTTCTCTGGCGCTGAAACCTGTCCGAAGTCCAGCATTAGGATCAGCGTCTTCCTCTCGGCCAAAGCTCAGTCTTTCGGGCTTCCCCTCACCTCAACCTTCCCCGCCGATTCCTGGTGTTTCAATGCCAGCACCTATCCCTGCTACAGTGCCCAATACTCGACCTCCTCTACTCAATGCTCCTTCAGCTTCAGCAAGCGGATCTGGGCGAAGGACACCTGCGCTGAAACTCGCCATGCCGGCCGCCACAGGCGGGAGTAGCTCAAACTTGAGCATGGGAAGACAGTACCCCGATGAGCACGATCACGATGATGATACGCTCAACTCGGGCTTACGAACTCCATTAGCAGGGGAAGATCCAAATCCGACGATCCAAGCCAGATTTTACAACAATGACGAAGATGAAGAAAGCTCGTATGGGTATGGAAGGCGGAATAATGGTCTGCAAAGCAACAATGAGAGTGAAGTGTCAGCTATGACGGCTGCGTTGCGTCAAGCTGTCTCGAGGTCTCGATTCGACGGTTCGCCTCATCCTGCCTCTCGATCAAGGGCGAATTCAAATGCCGGATCTCTAGGTAGTCGAAGGAGTAGCCTCGCGACGCCGGATGATCTCGCTCAATTGAAATCACTCAGCATAGATGATATACCATCGAGAAGGAGCTTCGATAGTGGCGACGAGGGGTATCAAAGTGAAGAAGCTGGAGAGCCGTTCGATCCTAGTGGGCTAGTGTACGTGAGGCGATTAGGGGAGGGAACCGGAGGAGCAGTGGATCTGGTCAGAGACCCCAGGACGGGAAATGTCATGGCGAAAAAGGTGCGCAGAGCCCATGTCTAAAGAACAAACAAGGCTGACGGTATAGGTCATCGCCCGAACGACAAACCCTTCGATGCACAAACAGCTCCTCAGAGAACTCAAATTTCTTGATGCCTGCACCTCTCCATACATCGTTCAGCATTATGGCTCCTTCCTCGCCGAACGAGACTCTCAGATTGGGATACTCATGGAGTACTGTGAAGGTGGGAGCTTGGATGGGCTGGTCAGCAAGATGAAGAAGCGAAACATCTTCTGTTCAGAACACGTATTGGGCAGAATCGCTTCCTCTGTGAGCTGCATCGCGCAGTTTGACGATCAAGCTGACAAGCAGGTACTGAGAGGTCTAGACTACCTGCACAAGCGGAAAATTGTGCATCGGGATATCAAACCGAGCAACATCCTCCTTACCCGTGATGGCAGCATCAAACTCTGCGATTTCGGTGTCAGCGGAGAAACGATAGATTCGATAGCTGGCACCTTTACCGGGACTAGTTTCTACATGGCGGTAGGTCACTGAATGGTCAGTGGACGCAACATTGATTTGCAGCCTGAGCGAATACAAGGTCGACCCTACACAATCAAGGCGGACGTGTGGTCTCTAGGCCTCACTCTGCACGAAGTGGCACATCTTCGCTTCCCCTTCCCACCAGAAGGCGAATCGCAATCTGTCGCCCCGATTGAGCTTCTCAGCTATATCGTCACAGCTCCGGTCCCTGTAATGATAGACAATCCGGCTGTTGGACGAGTCTGGTCAGAACCCATCAAATCATTCATGTCTTGCTGGTGAGTTGCTTTGGGTGAATCTGGGAGGCATTGCTCATTTTGCAGCCTGATACGATCAGGAACTGATCGTCCATACCCTTGGCAGCTGCTTCAGCATCCTTTCCTCGTAGCCTCTGAAGCGAAAAAGGTCAACATGGCCAAGTGGATCGCCACGCTATGTGGGTGGAATCTAGATTGACGAGGGGAAACCCCAATATTGCAGCAGACTCGGCTTCTTTTCGCATACGATTTCTAGCATTGTCATATGACTCTCTCCCTATGTGTTTATACTTTCCACGCCTTACGCATTATCACGAGCCTATGCATGCATGGGATGAAGCAGGATCTTGGGTGGAAGAAGTTGAGGGTCCGAGTGCCACATTGTGGGAATTGCGAATTTCCGATCAGTTGGCGGGCGGGTTTCAGTCCGTTTTCGAGATTTCTGAAGTCCACCCAACGACTGGAAATCACTGCAGCGACAGTGGCCTACTTTCACCAATCCAAACGACTTGGCGACTAGGCTGCGATTAGCGAGAGACGTGGACGGCAGTGAACGGATCATTCTCGTCATCGTGCAGGAGAAAGGCCCTCTCAGTCGCTCAAAAATACGACTCATTGCCGACACTTCACAATGTCTTTCGCTTCTTCCTCTTCATCAGCGAGCATGGCTCTTCGTACGGGACTAAGGGCCAGTCGGAGGACATCTCAAGCAGTGAATCTGCCTGCTCGACCTGCTACCGCTGTTCAGTGTCCTCGTGAGTTGTCCGATGTATTCTCGCGTGACTCCAGTGGTAGCTTTACTGATAATTTTCATAGAAATATCACGAACCTATGTCACCGATCAGCTCCCGCCTCCTACCGCTTCTACATCCCAACAACCCATCATCGACTCCATACCCAGCTCTTCCTCATCTACAGCTGGCCGTTCGAGCCCGACATCCTCCTCTCGATCACGTAATTCCTCTACCCCTCCCCCTCGTTCTACCCGTGGCACGTCAACTCTCACTGCTCAACAAGCTCAGCAATTCCTCTCGGACCTCTTACATCTCCCATCCACACATCAATTCTCCCCGAAATTAGCCCTCCAAATACTCACGCATAAATCATACCGATTTGTGTCTTTACCCAAACATTCCCAACACCTCGATCCACCAATGACCCCTCAAGAAAAGGAAAATGAACAGACGGTCGGCGGATCATCGCATAATGCCAGATTGAGCTTTATAGGTCGAAGAGCTTTCGAAGCGTACTTGGCAATGTTCTTACACGCCGCAGTGGCAGTTTCGGGCGTACCGATAAAGGAGATGAAGATTACAAAGAGTAAAACG
Organism: Papiliotrema nemorosa; assembly: GCA_032158125.1. Classification (NCBI taxonomy): domain Eukaryota; kingdom Fungi; phylum Basidiomycota; class Tremellomycetes; order Tremellales; family Rhynchogastremaceae; genus Papiliotrema; species Papiliotrema nemorosa. Next base: position 726,094 of record JASKOT010000005.1, on the reverse strand, counting down.
CTGGCAAAGAGGTTACAAGAGTTGGCACATGTGAAGAATATTGGGATGAACGTTGCGCCTAAATGGAAATTGAATGGAAAAGTCAGGTCGGACGGTAATCCTGTAAGTGACCACGTCCCCAAAGACCCGAGTGCGGGGGCTGATGGTGAAGACTGGAGGACATTTGACGTATAATGGAATGGCGGTAGAAGCGATCCTAGGTGCTGTGTACCAGGAGTTTGGATCTCCGGCAGCACATCGCGCTTTCCACTTGATGATCCTGCCGCATTTGGCTAGTCAGCTCGGCGATCCTATCTTGGTTGAAAAGGCGACACAGATCAAGGACGAGTTGATCAGGGATACGGGGGATAAGATTGTCATATAACGAATAAAGAAACGACCGGGATTGCTGGTTGGACGAAGGAATAGCCGCAGCAGTAGGAGCGAAGCGGATGGGTAAGGGCATCAAGTGATGATCAGGTGCATTGGTGTGGAATGGCGGAGCGGTGCATACATATCAAGAGTCATCGGACATCTCATTCGCTTGCATCGGTTCCATAGCATCATCACATAGCATGAAATGACCAAACACAGCGCAAAATGAATCTGAGAGCATATTTCCAGCATCAGCCTTACTCATAAAGGCTATAATCGTATGGGTTGAAGCCGTCTTGAAAACATCTCGGTGATGGCGATTCCCGTCGCAAGGCAACTCATCAGCAAAGTCACTTGTGTCAAAAACCGGCCCTCAATTTGGCGACAATGTGAGTCTAACAGCTGAGCTGCATGCGCATGTTTAAAGGTAAACAAGACCAGGATTTCCTCGTCGCCTTTTACTACTCCCTCCAGTCCATCCTGTAATCGTCACGTCTAACCAATGACAAGCTTGTTCTCCTCGTCGTTGAAGTCGTACTCTGGAATCTCCAAGTTGAGAGGAGCAGGTCCACGTCGAATTCGGCCCGAGATATCGTAGTGCGAACCGTGGCAAGGACAGAACCATCCTCCGTAATCTCCTGCCTCTCCAATGGGGACACAACCCAAGTGCGTGCTCTTCATCAGCATGAGTGCAAGGTGAAAACATATGACATACCAGACACCCAACATGACGAGCCACTCTGGTCGCTTTGCTCGGTCAGAGTCGGCTTCGGGGTCTCGCAACGACTTGACGTCGACGGCATTGGCCTCGTCAATCTCATCGGCAGTTCTGTGTCGGATGAACACTGGCTTTCCTCGCCATTTAACGATCAAGTTCTTTCCTGTCAAGTCAGCCTTGCACAAAGCATGTACAGTTATGACTGACCCTCTGGGATGGCACCCATCTCAACCTCGATCTTTGCCAAAGCCAAGACATCCGCCGAAGCAGCCATGTTGGAGAGGATATCGCTGACGGCAGACTTGGCACCGCTGGCAGCAAGGACACCCATTGTTCCGACCATAAAGTATGACAGGGTCCTCGTGCTCTCTCCGTTGTTTCGGTAAGCGGAGAAATCGGGGACACCGGTGGAGTCTCGAGCTTCGTGGGGCATGATAGTGGCTGTTTGGTTTCGGCCAGCGGTAGGGAGAGCTCCGCCCACGACGGGACCGCCGGAGAGGGATCGAGGGGAAGTGGAGAATCGTCGAGTCTGGTGAAGGATGGTGGGAGGGGCTATAATGTTAGCATGACATGTTTTCGGAATTCGAGCCAATGGGAATGTAAAGTGTGGATCCAATGTTCAAGTCGCGTATCCGTCTGAGATCCCACGACTCAAGATAGGTCTCTGATGGGGAGATGGCGATGTTGGGAACCTACTGTTCATTCGGGTAACGGCAGCCCTTGGACCCGCTGAGAAGGCCCAGGCAGAAGGAGCGTCACTTCGAGGTCCGGAAGCATCGTGGTGGTGATCATCATGTGCCGGGGGGAGGTTCCTGTTCAATCGACCGGCAGCGGGAGCACTGCCAGCGAATATCCTAGCGGTGGGGAGGAGGTTGACCCGGGTAGCCGAGAGAGACATGACGGGAGGAATGGGATGAAGAGGGAGGTTGAGAAGGGCTATAGAGTGAGATTCGAATGAGCTCTACGACGATTGGGCAACAGGGAGCAGATCGCACACCCACAAAAGCAAAAGGCGGAGCATTCCGCTCATCGGGATTATAACTCGGAGGGGAAGCATAGGGAAGAGATAACGCCGCTCACCCAGGAGGGGGTGGGAGACTGTGGCACTCTGATCGCTCGGTCATGACCGAGATCGTGACCGGGTGGCAAGCATACTGATCCATCCGAGAAGTCCACTCGAGATGACCACGGATCGAATCCTCCTTGGGAACGCTTAGGAGGCATTCTCGACTCCTCAGCGCTGATCGCAGGGCTTGGACGACGTCGTTTGGAGTTTTACACCTATCTTTGACTGATCTACAACTCGAGCTCCACGCCATGGTCGCCAAGCGTGCCCGATCCCCTTCACCTTCCCCGTCTGCCCCTCATCCTACGACCCGGACGCGGACCTCAGCGCATCACTTTGCATCTGATGCAGCCCAACAATCACGGTCATCGTCTACTCGCTCCGTCACCGAGGGTCAGAATCACCTCATCGGGGACATCTTTGCATATCAGGAACTATTCCTACGCATACTGTCATTTCTACCGCCTACCGAGCTAGCTCGGGTACAAGGTGTCAACAAGTATTGGTCACGCATGTCTGTAGATCAACAGGTGAGCTCCCAGGTCACCACAAACCATGTTTGATGGCTGATCGATAGCTCTGGAAGCGTTTATATCTATGTAAGCTCACCCGATAATGGGTATGGTGTAGCGCTTAATGTAGCCCGGTATCCTCATCCGCATCATTCCCGCTTGATCTACAAAGACAGTCATAGTGGTACATCGACACCTACCAAACTACGCCCTATTGCGCGTCTACCCTCTCGAGCTTTCCCTCCCCCGTCTCCATCTAGATCGCCTTCTACATCATCCTTGGCAGGTGATTTTCGAGGTACTTTCGTGTCAAAGACAGATGGCAAGGGTATCGCACTTCCGTTGAATCGTCGAGAGGAAGCAGATGAAGTGGGCTATGGCGTGAGGAACGATGGTGTTGACTGGAAGATGATGTTGCGGCTGGGCACCAATTGGTTAGTCACCCATTCTCAATACTAGACCGCTGGCTGATCACATCCAGGTCGAACGGAAACGCTTCTTCGCAGGCTACTATCTCATTACCTCCTTCGCCTTCTCCTTCTACCCGCTCGATTGGAGGTAGAGAAGATTCAGAGGCAACCGAGGCTTCGAGCCAATCTCCACCGTACTCGGAGCAACATATCGCTCTATTCCCAGCTTTCATCTTCACCTCAAACCCCACATCTCCTCTCGTCGCCGTTCATCGATCATCTTCAGCAGAGGCAGCAAGTCCACTCGGAATCATCCCCCCTCCACCCGGGTGGTCATCACCTCATCGACCCGACAATGTCACGGCGATATGTGGCGATCAATCGGTATCTCAGTCCGAAGTCACAGATCTCCACACGAATGGCCAGTCTTTGCCAGCCAGGATCGCTGTTTTCTATCAATCAGGAGGATTTGTCGTCCTCGTTGTGAAGCTAGATGGCGATCGTCTCCATTGGGTCCGAGAATCTATACATCCCGCTCAAAATCGACCGAAATCGATTCGTCGCCGGTCCACACACTTTGCCCCGCTGCAAGAAGATTCGGTGGTTCTGGCTACCATGCACTACCCCTTACTCCTCACATGCACCCTTTCCTTCCACGTGTCAGTATACTCGATAGCGATCTCGTCCGGCGAAGGCAATCAGCCTCGCCATTTATCGACAATGCACTCGGATGTCTCGTTTCATCCTGCGGCTCTCTCACTATTTCCAGCTCTAGACGATACAGAACACAAATTGTCGTCTTTCAGGGCGGCCTTAACCTACTGCTCCCCTCTCTACCCCTCGTCATGGACCATCGCGGTTCAGGAGTTTGGTATCGACCTACAACGCTTTTCAGGCGACGTATGGAGGGGTGAATGCTACAACGTGGGTAGAGGCGATGAAGCCGACGAGGCAGATGAGATTTGGCCACGCAAGGTTAGGCCCATTGTGGGAGTGAAAGGCTCTCGGGCAGTGGGTGTAGGCACGGACGGCCGGTGGTGCGTCCTGGCTGGGGAAGACAATCAGATTCAGGTGTACTCGCTGCCCACCCCATCACCGTCGCCTCCGCCTAGTCGCCCTTCGCCCATTCTGCACGCTCAGACGCTTTTGGCGCACTCGTCCGCCGTGACTTCAATATCGCTTAATGCTGGGAGGTGCGTTTCCGGCGGCCGAGATGGGCGAGTATTGGTGTGGGAGCTCGACGAAGACTTGGATGATACAGCAACCAAGACTGGCCGCACGGTCGGCTACGTTGAAGTGCGAGCAGGCGGCAGACGGTGGATGCCCCGCTCTGTGCCAGAGGCAAACGAGGAAGTGGAAAAGTCCGAGCCAGATTTTTCTATTTCCCGCGAAACCAGAAACGCATTCTGGGAGGGCTTGCCGCACCCTGCGTCCATCTCACATGCGGCTCGAACTCTTTTCTTACCTCGTCCACCTGATGTGGTGGACGATCGACCTCCTGCAATTCGCCAGATAGCTTTTGACGAAGAAAGGATAGTGGGGCTTGTGAGGATCCCAGAAAGCGAAAAGGGTGGTTCAGGTGGGGAGATGATGAAAGTTTGGGGATTCAATGGGTAGATGCACGTGGAGCTCTACAGTGAGATCTGCACCCTTTCTCATGGCATTCAAGTATGCTTTTGGAGTCTCGTCGGTCGGAGTTGCGGCCACTTGGTTGGCTCAAGTGTCCGAATCCAGACTGTCGGCCGATGTCGTACAAAGGAAAGGGCGCTGTTTCGTCCTTGTCGAGTACGCAATCGAGATGATCCCCACAGACGAGTATCAAAGTTCATGAATGTCTTCCTCGAAGCCTTACATCTTCACGCTCGCAGCGTATGGCATTACCAATCCCAGTTGGTTCAACATCATTTCAGTGTACTTCTCAAGACCACAAATACTCGAATGGCATCTGAGCGTCATGATTCGCCGAGTCCAACGCTTGTACAGGACGGAAGTCAAGTCAGTATGGATTCAACTTATTCTGGGCAGTTCTCGCTCTTCGCAGACGATAGCCACTCCGGTTCCTCCTCGACCGCAATCGATCATCTCGAATCCGTTGCATTCGTCACTCTCGATGGTCAAGAAGAAGTGCCCCAAGCAAGCTCGATAGCGATAGGGTCAGACGGTCTACCGATTCTTCGTGCTCCGGCACCTACGCCTCCCACTTCTCATACATCAAATGGGATGCAACACTTACACAGCGAGGTTGACCAAGGATCCCGAGTCTCGAATGACATAGATTTGCACTTCGATGGATCACCGCTCGAAATCGAAATTGATTCTTCAGCTAACAGTCTCCACCGCGCTGTATCAACAATGCTGCCACCTGCTGGTGGTGTCAACAGCAGCTTCCATTGCCCAACGGAGATCAACAGCAGTATAGACGGATCTCCCGATAGCACAGGAACAGACGAGACGCATGTGTCCATCCACCCAGATCGTTCGGTCATCGTGGACCTAAATCGACGAGTCCAACTCCTTATCCGATGGCCAGACACTGTAGATCCACAAACACTTTACGAAAACACCCTACTGGATGCCGACAATCTCATCGGGAACGCTTCCGTGACCAATATAGCTCGAGCGGAGGGATACATGACATCGCGAAATACGCACGGCCAGTTCGTTCCTTTACGCACACATGGCCTGGGGATTGAAGGACTTGGTGCGCCTGCGCTGGAGAGACGGAGCTCGGTGGAAGTTCTGACCAGTGCTACAGATCTTGTGGGGCATCGTTCCCCAAGCCATGAGCAGCCTAGCAGGCTACCACAACAGAGGCGTATCATCGCAGTGCTGACGGATGACGAAGGTTCAGATGCGGGTGTGCAGAGTCAAACTCGGTGAGTCTGGAGTGTCCATGTCCCGAGTTCAAGCAGCCTTTCGTTCGTACACCCCGGAGCTACTATAGATACAGGACGACGCTGAACTCTTAGGACCGCAGGTACACGGAGAGATCGATATACTCGTCGAAGGTCGATCGCGTGCCGGATGCTTTGATGGAGGTTCACACACATGGGGTTTCGGTCTTGGTTGAGTTGGTGAATTCCAGCTAGAAAGGTCTGACTGTTCATGAGACTCGGCTGTTCCAGAAGGGCAATCTTACATATCGAATTCTATGATTGGAAATGTAAGAATCCCCACACACGCCCATCCTTTCACAGTAGGCCGGTGTACATACTTCCTGGTGACTTTTCAAGGGATATATGAGAGTTCAGACGATTGTAACGTGTACGGGCTTGAACAATCATTGATGGAAGTTTTCTGACAAATTCTCGGCTAAAAAGGTTGGTCAAGGCCATTCGAGCTTCAATGAGGTTCTGCATGTTTCGACTCGGAGAAATAATATCTGCAGACGAGCTATAAATCGTTGGAAATGAGTCTGGTTGTTCTGCGCTCTTTCTCTGCTTCGCATTCGACTTGTTCAACATCCATCGATCATGCCAGACTCCTCCCAAGATCGTGACCAAGATGAGACAAACTATCCGACTGTCGTACCTGAGACCGATGAGACCTGGAAGACAGACGATCAACGAGAAATCAGTTGGTATGGTACACGAGGATCCGGCAAGGTCAAAACCGTTTGGCAACGTTGGATACTCCAGGACGGTACTGTCTTTACTCTTCGGGGGCCCGGTTACAGTACACTGCAATGCCTCCAAAACGTGGAATACGCTACAGCTGAGGCCGAACAGTGTGGATTCGTGGAACAGTGGTCGAGACGAACTCAGGACGACGGCTCGGCTTCCAAGACCCCCTCTGGAGTTGCCACGGACGGTGAGCAGGGGAAGACTGAAAGCGATCAGACAGGGCAGACCGTGGCCAAGTGAAGAGTCGACACTCTGGTCGGGTGTAGGTCGAATGATGAGCGGTACATGTGTACATTGATTGAGCCGTAGACATGAGCGAGGTGCATGCAGATAGCTGGAGCGCACCGTGAGTTGCAAGCTGGAGTCGCACGGTGTACCGGGATGGTTCCGGGCACGTCCGAGGGCCTCTGCAGAAACGGTTGGGGACGATGAAGGCGCGTTACTTCGTCGAGCGCGATCCTTTGTCCTGGCTTCTACCACAATATAAAGGATAAGTAAGGTCATCTCGGTTTAGCCCGTTTAGCGTCGGCCCGAACAACATTCTCGCAGCTTCGATGAGCATGGCTGCTCCTTTCAGACAGGTCCGGTAGAAATTTACATATAAAGGTCACAGAGTGCCTAGCTATTTGTCCACTTTCTGTCTGCTCTATCACACACACACTCCTGTCTTCTCTTTCCCCAGATCATTGATCCATGTCGGACTCTGTCAGCAAACATCATGATAGCTCTCAGAACGGGTCGCTAATGACGAATCAGCAAGCTTCTGCGAGCGGTCCCCCCAGCATACCTGGCTTCGATCATTGGAGCAGCAGGATCGTGTGGTATGGCAAAGGTGAAGGAGAAAGATGGATCCTCGACAATGAAAGAGTGGTTACCAGCTTTGCCGCTGGCTACAGAGATTTTGAGTATATCGATACCGGACTTGAGGCGCTTCAGGAGGCCATATCTGAGGCTGAAGAATCTGGCTACAAAGTGATTTGGCGTCGATCAACGGGAGTCTCCATGCCATCTTCTGATTCGGTCACCGTCGCTGGTGGCGATACTGAGGACAGCAAGGAGCAGACGCAGCCATGAGACACGGGCGTTCTGCTGATTCACGCCATAATGTGGCATGTTGTGAGACTTCCAACGTCTTTAGGAGTTACAACATCGTGGAGTTATCCATGCATACAGTCTCCATCGTACCCTGACGGGCTCCGAAAACAATACAGTCGCCGTAAAAGCATGTCACATAACGCGCTATATCATGTTCGGGTCGGATTTCTTTAGACTAAGATGTGCTATGGATCTTTAAACAATCCTCAATCAACGATCGTCCCCGAGTGCATGGCGGGTAGGCGATTTCCTCCCGTCATGTGAGCGAAGGGGGGCTGAAAAATTCTTCGAGTTTTACTCATGTGCAGACCGGATACCGTGCTTCCGTGTGAGGCTGTCATTCGCTCAGACCTGGAGAAGCGAGTCGCCAGCAATTTTTGAGGTGCTCCAGCGAGACCTCCTTTTAGCTAGGCCCTCCTTGTTCCCTCGAGTCATACCACCAAGGCGCCGTCAGAAGACTATGACCTCAGGAATGACAGATGTGAGACAAGCTACGTTTCGATGTGAAAGTATGCAGACCAGACGGGGGCCCTAAGTTCTGTCATATCAAGCATCACTGTCGTTTCTTACTTTGGACAGCTCACTCTTACTGTCTCAATCGCTGCCAGCCAAACGAAAATGTCCAGATCTGATCTTCACGACCCGTGTGCAGAGCTTCCCACCAGCTTCCCCCAGACTGGAGGCTTTTCCACCCTCAGCGGTGAGTCGATCTCCTGGTACGGTATCAGAGACAACAGCGTCTCGAACCGGGACGATACAAGATCACATTGTTGGATCCTTGGCGGTAGCATGAAGCAGACGACAAAGACTCCCTATGAGACCTCCGAGAAAGACATCATCGACATTTCTGACGCTGTGAAGGAAGCGGAGGCACTTGGGTTCGTTCAGCAGTGGCCGAGAAAGCGAGATGAGATCTCGGCGTCTGCGCCTTGCTCGACTGCGGCGGGGGGTGATGGACAGGAGAGCGTGTCTCGGGATCAGAATGACGGTGAGGAGTAACTTTGACCGTAGTGCAGAATTGCGCTTGTGTAACATACTTTGCCGTCGTCTGTATGCACTGACCTGGTGCTTTGACCTATGTATCGAGTTGCGTGCCGACTGCTTGGGTGTGTTTGATGTGCCCTGAGCTGATGTGCCACGATGGTTTATCGGCTAGACCGCGCATAGCCGAAGGGGGACATCATCCTTATCAGCAACACGACCATCACCTCTTGACCGATACATCTCATCTGACCCTACAGCGCAAGCACATTCGTACACTTGAAAGCGATCAGAGATCAGCCGCGTCGGATTTCAGCCTGATTCGAAGAGACATCATCTCGCGAAGCAGGTCAAGAACCACTAAGATTGCTCAATCCGACCATCTCGGCGAAGCACAGACCAAGTCGTCACCGTCATCCTATACCGCATCCGACATCCTTTCACCTTAGAGATTTTGCTTCGTCTCCTCTAGATCCCTCCCTGTCCCACGTATATCTCCACTACCGATATATACCGCCCTCTATATCCCTCCCTGCTCGAGATCCCCACCGTCCCCTTGCCTGCCCTATTCCACTACGACAATGTCAGAGCAAGCGACCTCAGCTACCTCTTCCAAGGTGCATATCTCGGATCACCCGCTTGTAGCAAGCAAGCTCACTCAACTTCGACTGCATGATCTCCCCGCCAAGGATTTCCGGGAGGGTATCAAAGCGATCGGGTGAGCCTCAGATCACTTGCAGAGAAATCAACAGCTGATGAGGACAGGTCTATGTTGCTGTACGAAGCTGCTCGAGGTCTTCCTCTAGCCAATGTTCCAGGTGTAAGCTGGCCCGTCCCTATTCAGTCTCATAAGCTGACAATGTAGCTTCAATCACCCATTGCGTCGTTTACCGGACAGACCATCCCTCTCAGAATCGGCTTCTCTCCCATCTTGCGAGCTGGAACAGGGTTACTTGACCGTAGGTAGCATCAAATTTTGCACCTATCCCTCTCTCTCTGACTCCACATGATCGATAAGGAACCCGTATTGATAGACAGCTGCATTGGACCTCTTCCCAGATGCTACCGTGCTTCACCTCGGTCTCTTCCGAGACAAGGTCACTCTCCAAGCCATCGAGTGAGCGGTACACTGTCCCACTCAATCGTGCTCATCCTAGATACTACTCCAAGCTTCCCACAGAGGTCACTGCGGACCTCGTTTTCATTCTTGACCGTAAGTGCACCCATTCCCCACATATCACCCGCTGACCTGCCTTCTTCCCGATTCATCCACTCCCCTCTTTACCGCTTCTTTCCTGCGCCTGACTTGCACCTTGATTTCTCCTGTCTATCGTCGCACCAGCTTTGATCGCTACCGGAGGAACGGCCGTGGCTGCCATTGGAATGTTGACGGATTGGGGATTACCTCAAAGCCAGATAAAGATCATCTCCGTGTTGGGTAGTACCGAAGGTGTCAAGCACGTTACCGAGGAATATCCTGATGTCGAGGTGTGTACTGCCCACTCTCAACAGACGGTCAAGGTTGGAGCTAATCGAGAAGATCTTCATTGGCGCAGTGGACAAGGAACTCACGGACAAGGGTTACATTTCGCCTGGTTTGGGTGACGCTGTGAGATTTTCCCTCGTGCGGGGTCATCGAGGCTCGCTGATGATATCAGGGAGACCGATTGTTCAGCACGCACAAGTGAGGAGAACAGTGTCATGCTGGATGCGATTCTCGGCGTACGATATGAGGGGGGCCAATATGTTTAGTATACCTAGCAGGATGATACGTCGGACTTTTTGGTCCACATGGACACATGCATGAATATCATGAGATAGCAGGGGGCGGATACATGTAGTTCGTCGTTGCGGAAGACAGTTAATATCGCAGTCTCGGTGTTTTCGGCCCAACTGGAGGGCAGAATTTTACTGCTGATATTTGCATTATCATTCTGTCAATCCGAGCAAGACGGGACCCCGACCTTGGCATCGTGTCCGACAAAGACGGCCTCTGTCTCTTCGGCTATGCATAGGCTGAACAGGATTGCGCGCGCAATGATCGGCGCGATCGCCCTTTTCCTTTGTCCATCCAATTTATCGGGCAACAAAGGGGGTCTCTGCGATTCACCCTGGCCTCCTCAAGCCCGAAGAGTCACTGCTGTCATGTCCAGCATATATAAACCCATCCACAACAGATCCTGCTGAATCAAACAGTACTCAAGCTCTAGCGAACTCATCCTTGTTGAGAGAGGCCCTTTGACATCTACTTATCCCCGTTTCGACTCACAATACGACAATGACCGTTGTACACAAGCTAAACCATGTTCTGGTCATGCCAATAGGCGAGACGAGTCATCTTCGACAGGTCCTGCATCTTACTATAAATCTCATGGAAGCTCACCCTTCGGTCATCGTCAGTATCATATTCGGTTCTTCCATGCGTACAAAGTTCGACAAAGAAGCAGAGCAGATCTTAAGAGTCAAGCAGGGCGCTACGGCCGATTTGCAGAGGTGGAGGGTGGTGGAAATCCACGATGGGATACAAGATGGGGAACGAAAGAGCTTGGGCGGGATGTTGGATCGGATCGAAGCCTTTGTGGCATGTTCAGAGCCCACCCTCAAGGGGCTGATCAATGCTTCAGAGGGAGGACGATGGTCTGTCCGACCATGTTTGGTCATTTGTGATGTGAGTTACTGGTCACGGGTTCGTGCCTGAGAGCATGGGCTGACATTGTCGTCAGTTCTTCCTGGGATCCATTCGGACCCTGGTCAGGAGTCTCTGCGAGTCGACGGGCAGTGCTATGATACCCGTCGTACCGTTCCTCAGCACCATGGCTTTGACTGCTCATCGGTGAGTGAGCATTACATGTGATGGAATGCAGAGCAAAGAGCAAACAGACGCGATCGCTAGCTGACCCTCAGAAACGTAAATGATACTGCCCTCCACGGAGTGTGTGAAGGTGCGATGCAGCGTTACAAGCAGAACTTGCAGAGCGAGATGGAAGACTTCGAGGCTTCCCGAAAGGTACTGTCCAGTCAAACCGTATATTGGGTGCTCTACCGACTCTCCAGGCATTCAGGTTCGTTCAGAATGCAAGACTGGAATGGCCGGATCTACCTCCGATGTATGATTGTGAGTCTTAACACTCGAGATTCATCCTAAACACATTCTAATCGTATCTCTATGCTGATAACAGACGAGCACAGTGAGTCCGAGGACATTTCCACCTCGAGCTGATCCTGTCTAGCGCCACAAAGCGAGAACCGTATCATCGATCCAAGCCATTGTCTTTTGCTCGATTACATTTGGAGGATTCTTCATAATGCCGATGGATTCATCTGCGTGTCTGTGCCAGAGATTGACGGTCAGAGCTTGAAAGTTGTCTCAAGCAAGTTAGGTGTGCCAATGGTGGGCGTAGGGTGAGCTCATTCATCGGATCATGTCAGAGCGACTTCTTCCATGCTGAAAATGCCTTCCCCATCAGACCACAGCTCGGTCCGAATGCCTGGACGCCTCTTGTAAATATCAACACCGATCACCCGGTCTTCGAGTTCTTGGACAACGCTTTGGAGCGATTCGGAGCCCGCTCAGTCGTATATATCAGTTTTGGAACGATAATTTGGCCAACTCTGCGACCTAGCCTGATGGAAGAGATGGTCGATACCCTTTTGGAGAAGGATATCCCATTTGTCTTTTCGACTCCGTCGCTTGACGGTAAAGTGTCCGATATGACCAAGAAGAAAGTGCAAGAGAGCGGAATGGGCATGATACTGGATTGGGTGCCTCAACTCGAAGTTTTGCAACATCAAGCGACTGCCGCTTTTATTGTGCGCTGGATCACAGATGATTGTGTTTCGGGCTGATGTTCAGACACACTGCGGAATGGGAAGTCTGACCGAAGCCATCGTGTCTGAAACGCCGATAATTGCCGTGCCTTTCACGTCCGACGGGCCAGCCCTGGCGGCACACTGTGAGTGTTGAACCACTCATCTATATACTGCGATTTTTAACGGGACAGTCACGCAGATTCAAAGAATCGGAGTCCAACTTGACCAGATATCCGCAAACCCTGGAATGACTCTTGCCAATGGCAGCATTGTCGTTGACACACCAGAAGCCAGACGGGATGAGCTGGTGAAGAGTATCGAAATGATGAGAGGGGCGAATGGCGAAGTGTTCCGTCATCGACTGAGAGAATTGAAGGCTTTGATGCAGAAAAGCAAGGATGACGGCGGTGCAAGGCAGGGCTTGCTGAGCATTGCTCAATGGTTTACGTAGGTCCCGATGGGCCTTACAATCTTGTCATGTATTTGTACCCGTATTAAACCCCTTGTTGAGCGTGGGCCAAGCACTCGCTGTGTATGTATAGTAAGTATATGGCCATGTCCTTTGTGGTTGGATACTCGAGTTTGGGCTCGTGTAATCGCCGTCACGCCACATCCTTTCAACCATGCACCATCAGCATTCAACCTGAACCTATATGATGAACGCAGTGTCACCCTTCGTTCTCATCCTGCATATTGACGTATTTTACCGTATACTGTAACCTCCTCAAAGATGCCCGTGAACCACGTTGTGGCACTGCCCATCTCGGCCACAAGTCATCTCAGACAGCTCGTCCACTTCATATTCAGCCTCATCAATGCTCATCCATCGGTGATCGTCACAATTTTGATCACTAGCTCAACCCGAGCCACATGGGATAGAGAGCTGGGTGCAACATCCTACGACCTCGATGGCGATGTCTTAGGGCGATGGAGAATTGTCGAAATGGATCAAAGATCCCATGAAAATTCCGTCCCAGCCGATGTCACCGGGATCATCCGAGAGATTGAGATCATGCTGCTCACTTGTAATGGCCCGACCTCGCAAAGGATTCTCACTGGAGAGGGTCAACCGGACAAGTGGTCGGCTCGACCCTGCTTGGTCATTCCTGATGTGAGGTGGCCCCGGTTAGGATTCAACCCTTCATGCTGACTAGATGTAGCAATTCATCGGGGCAGTCAGAGACACCGTAAGAAATGTGTGTGCAGCCAGACAATCGAGCAATGTACCCGTCGTTCCCTTTGTTAGTACCATGGCGATCGCCTTGCACCGGTGAGTCTATCCACACTGAACCCACGACTGTACGCAGCTGACAGTGAAAGGATCTTGAATGATACCGCCCATCATGGGGTAGCAGAGGGAATGATGTCGCCATACGAGACGTACCGTGGCGCAGAAATGGACGAATGTCATGTGGCACGCAAGGTGGGTCTATTTTGCAACAGCGTGTCTGCTGAAGTGCCATTGACGTGTTGACAGGCTTTCCGCTTTGTCAACAATGTCCCTTTGCAATGGCCAGATCTTCCTCCGATGTTTGATTGTGAGTGAGTTAATAGCTCGAGCAGGGCCTCTCAGCTGATCAAAAGATGAATGGAGTAAGCCCTTCTTCAGACAACACGGTCGAGTTACTACGCAGAGAATTGACGTTCCCTGTAGCTCCCCAGAGCGAGAATATCAAGCTTAATCCCGGCTTGTGTCGGCTGTTCCAAGCCATGTGGAACGACTTTCACAATGCCGACGGCTTCATCTGCGTCTCTGATCCAGAGATCGATGGAGCGAGTATTGAGGTAATATCGTCCACATTGGGTGTGCCACTGATCGGCGTAGGGTAGGTTGAACTATCCCCGAGCGAGGATCATGCTGAGATTGTGTCCCAGGCCTCAGTCGGACCCTCTCGCTTGGGATCCACCGGTGCCAGCGGCTGAAAAGCAAGCCTCGCAGAGCGACAAGGCGATCTTGAACTTCCTGGACAATATGCAAGCCCTACATGGACCCAAGTCTGTTGTATACATCAGCTTTGTAACGATCACATCAGCTTTGGAACGATCATCTGGCCCACCCTCCGACCCGATATCGTGGATGATATTATTGCCGCACTCATCGAATCACGTACCCCATTCTTGGTCGCCACTGCATCTCCTGATGGTAAAGTGGAGGATGAAGTCAAGGCAAAAATCCAAGCTTCGGGCCTAGGCATGGTCTCGGATTGGGTGCCACAGGTAAGAGTACTACAGCATCCCGCTACGCTTGCCTTTGTCGTGAGTCCGATAGATTGAGTTTAAGAAGGTGGTGTAACGCTAGAGCTGACGCATGCGTCGTAGACGCACTGTGGGATGGGCAGTATCCTGGAAGCCATCTTGGCAGAAGTGCCGATCCTCACAATGCCCTTTCATGGCGATATGGCCGCTCTGGCCGCTCATTGTAGGCTCCCTCCCCCGAGAGACCTTGACTCTCAGCTGAATGTAGTCACACAAATCCGTAGAATCGGTATCCCGTTGAATCACTTTTCTGCCAATGCGGGACTGAAGCTCGGCAGCGGGGTCATCGTGCAAGACTCCCCACATGCGCGGAGGGCAGAACTCGCGGACGCTTTGCACACACTGAGGGGTCCTGGAGGAGATTCCTACCGCCAAACGCTCACAAAAGTCAAAAAGTCGTTGTCGAAGAGCAGGGAGTGTGGTCGTGCCAAAGAGGGCCTGCTCAGTCTGTCGCGCTGGTTTTCCGTAGAAGAGTAAGGTGTCGTTCTCTGAACCTCCATGCATGTACGTTAGTCTATTTTGAGGATGCATTGCAACCCAGATGGTGTTGAACAGCTCATCATCCCTCGCCCTCCCAAAGCAGGATTCCAAATCCGACACAGATCATTCCCACTCCGCAGGAAGTCTGCAAACTAGGTAGTGAGCCTGACCATACAGCTTCAATGACCGCTACGAGACCGATGGCCAGTAGATTGGCGACGGAGGATGTGGTAGGACCCCATATTCCGATCAACGCCATCAACCCTGCGTTCTGCATCTGTCAGCTTGGGAGTACATAACACTCACGTCGACTCACGTATATCGCTCCACCCCATGCTACCACTTGCAGTCCGCCCCAAATCGTCCAAAAATCACCACCGCCTTGCCCGGGCCACCGGATTGTCTCCCACCCGATGCGATGGAGGATCGGGATAGGGAGCCAAAGGAGAACCAGAGTTGCGACCCCGATGCAACTTGTCAGAAAGTTGGAATGTAGAGCCGCAGGAAGTTCAGGAGGGGTATGATGTGTATTCCGGGGCAGGATCGGGGTCAAGGCAGGACTTTGTATCGTCGGCGTATGATCTGTGGAAAGAGGCGGAGACGGTGGGGTTTTGATCCGGAGAAGGGGAGTTCGAGAGGTTTGCCTGTCTATTCGAGGATGAAGAGGTATATCCCTTTCTTCATTCGCCCTGAGAATGGAGGGATAGGCTATTCTCGAGTGTGACGATTCGTTTGGGCTACCAGGCCAAGATTCGGGTGGAGTGAGGTCGGGCATAATCGCTGTGTTGAGGAGTGCTTCATAGCCCTCCTCATCGTTGACAGATGAGACACCGCCAGCGGCTTCAGGTAACGCCATCTTGTAGACCACTTCATACAATCCCAACACAACGGCGCCTGGAATAAGCAGAGCTCATAGCATCAGGAACGTGAGAAAAGTGTTCGACTCACCGAACATCATGATGATATCCCCTAGCATTGCGTTTGGTGCACCAGCGTGACTCTCGCCGTCCAGGCCATCCAACGACAATACGATGACTCCCACAAACGCCAATCCGATGCTTCCCGCAGTGACCTTTGACAAGGGTTCTTTGAGGAGAATCATGCTGAAAAGATAGGTCCAAAACGCACTGGTAGCGTAAATTGTGGTGACTGCCAGCCCAGTGGTCAAGTTCATAGCGATGAACCAGCTCAATGCCGGGATTGAAATGAGCATCGTCAACCATGTGACGGTTCGACTCCATCTCGTCGAGATTTCTCTCCAATTCGCCGTGGAATCACCGAGCTGTTCCGCGATAGTGTAACGTATCCCGTCGAGGTACACTCTGATAGGCATAGGTCGAAAGATGCGCAAGAGAATGAGGTGAAGGGGGAACACAAGGGCGAAAGTGATATGTGTGAGGTAGAATGTAAAGTACGCTTGGTGATAGTCCAGCTCGGTTGTCAAGTAGTGGGCGACTTCGGTTTGAGCCGAGCTGGCGATGACGATGAGTAACAGGATGGATAGAGGGAAGACGAAGTGTATCACCGACTTTGGCGAGAGCGAGGTGATGGAAGCGATGGACGTTATGGAGGTCGACCTTCGATGGGATGCTCGAACAGGTCGGGGCGGGTGCGAGGACTGTGTAGGGGACGTCATGATATCTAGACTTCCGGCTTCTCTTCACATCTCGCTATTGGTCTTTTATCGATCCACCTATCGTCACAATCTTCTCCAATCCGAGTCCCAATGTATCATGTTGACAACTCTTTTCAGCAACTAGATACGGCAAGGGGGTAGCCGTGTTTCAGGTCCAAATGTGGCACCTCGAGTGTGGCGCTTGACTCTACTTCTCATACGTGTATTCATATCCGCATTGAGCAACCGATCGGGTTCTGCATGTATACCTTTCTGAACAAGCTCATGACAACCAGAAACCCCTGTTCTACCAGATCAATCAAGAATCCATCACTAGAAATCGCCGCCCCCCATATCACCACCATCGAAATCACCCGCTCCATCCTGGTATCCATCTTGGTAGGCATCTTGTTGACCCTATTTTGACATGTCAGCTATCGTTCAAGAGCCTTAGAGGAGCGTGACTCACGTCACTGATCATATCTCCGATAAGCATTCCACCGAGCAATCCACCTCCAACACCAAGAGCAGCAGCACCTCCAGCTCCCATACCACCTCCAGGTCGTCGGCCACCCATCATTCCTCCACCCATCATGCCTTGTTGAGCATACATGGGTTGCTGTCCGTACATTCCTTGCTGGCCGTACATCGGCTGTTGACCGTACATCCCTTGTTGGCCGTAGCCCTGTTGAGGGTAACCTTGCTGACCGTATCCACCACCGTATCGCTGTTGAGGTGGAGCAGCGAGTTTCTCCTTCAGACCCGAGAAAAAACCCTTTTTCTGCGATGGAGGAGGGTTGGAATGGTAGGGAGCAGGCGAGTTGTTGCCGTATGATGAGGGACCTTGGTTATTTGTGTAATCATTACGGCTTTGTTCGTATTCGCTGCGGTCCTTCTCGCCCACTGGTGTACCATTGTAATTTGTCTTTGGAGGAGGACCAGGTGGAGGAGCATAGGCAGGCTTGTCGTCTGCTGGACTGCCAAAGTCAGCGATGAACAAGCAGGCGTAACGGCCAACTGGGTGGTGTAGAATAGGTTTCACCCCACAGCCAGATGCTTCATTCGACTCACTGTGTCCATTGAGATGCAGGTCCACCAGGAGCATTCTTGTTCACGTAGAACCATGCTTTGTGTTCCTCGTTGAATCTGAGCGGCAAAGTATCAGCGATCGTCACTCTCACACAAAGGGCAAGATGCCAAGGCCAGCCCTCTCGCTCGAAACCGCGACGGCGGTACAATGGCTAGCGAGTCGACTCACTGTTGAATCCAGCCATCTGGGAGTGGTCTCGAGTCTGGATTTGTCGCCATGATCGCTACGTGTCTCTATGTGAAAGAGATATGTAGATCCAACAAGCGATGCGTTGCGATGGTAATGAGATGGGACGGTCCGGTGGAGAGACACGCCGACGGTGAGACATGGCTTGGCGGGGAGTTTGAGTTGTTGCCACCCATGAACCGTAGAATGGCAAATGAACCAAAGGAATGGCAAGTATGACGCAGTCGGTATCGGTGATCGCCGCTCCTCGTTCTTGATGATTCCGGCGATTGTTGTTCAAATCGGATTCGAGGTGGAAGTCAACTATCAAGCAGACCGTTTCACTGCCAGCCAGCTCAGAGTGTCGCAACGGCTAGGATATCTAACGCGGATTACGTCCGAGAAACCGATACGAGGACGCGTCTCTACATACGAGCAAGACCAAAAGTTCACCGGACATCTTCTAAGGGCGAACTAGCAACGAACTCGCTCTTCATCGACCTACCGTCACCATGGCCCTGATCGCGTCTTCCATCTCTGGAGCCGCGTACTCGCTCACGAACAACGAAGACAAGGAGACTTCGGGAGGTTTCGAAGTATCTCACTGCTCTTTGTGAAGAGCAGCGACTGACGGTCTAGTTCACAAGGCGAAAGAAATGGCCTCAGTTGCTATTGCAGGAATTGGCGGGTTCAGCATTGTTCTGCGTTAGACCCGTTCCTCCCACGCGTAGTAGTATAGGCTCGGGAGATGGTGGCTCGACCTCCCAGGTGATGGGCTGGAGGGTGAGTTCTTTACACCCTTACCTTAGGTTATCGGCTCATGGTAGATCTTGTACGTCTCGCCGAGTGTAGGCGAAATGTTGGGACAGAAACCGTCAGACCTGGAGAATAGAGACTTCTTGGACTGCGTGTACTGTGGGTTTCTTTGTCCAAATGTGGGTATATACTGACGAGGCAGCAAACGATCAACCGCAGATAATAGCCATGTTCAATTCCCTTCTCGCGCCCCACTTGTCACATCATCAATCAAACTCTTCTTCCAACTCATCTACAAACAATTCCGGCTCGACCCCCCACACGACGAGCACTACCTCTTCAAAGTCTCAGACTACCTATGTGCGCATGTTGACAGAGCTTCCGCCTTCCCGGCCTTCTTCTGCGACTGGCACGAAGATCGACCGGCCTGACGAACCTAGGACTGTGGTTTGGGAGATTCGTGCTCACGCGACTGGGGTCGAGGGAGCCGATTTGCCTGGAGGCTTTGGACTAGGTGGCGGAGGGACTATGGTTCCTCAGAGTCAAGATGAGGGAGAGATGAAAGGCAAAGCGATCTGGGTCATGGGAAGGCGAATTGGGGAGAATATGAGTGATGAGGGCAATGGACAAACGTGAGCTCCTGCATACCCTATGATGGAACCTTTGGCTGACGATCAGGTTGGAGTCTTTCCTTGAGCTTAAGCTAGAGAACGAGAAGTTGAGAGAGGAGCTGAGAGAACTACACGTCGATTTTGATGATGAAGATTATCGTCAGTTCTCACCGCAAATGTCCACCCTGACTGACAAGCAGAATCGTCCCGACCAAGTTATCTCGACGCACCGCCTTCTAGGTCATCATATGACATGCCAGCCTCTTCCTCTGCAGATTCCGACCCTGAGTCATCCCACTCATCCTCGACCGCTTCCTCCCCAATATACGCTCAACCGCCCAAAACTGCCAAACCCGGTAGACCACCCAAAGATAAAGAAGGGAGAGAAAAGAAACGAGCAAAGAAAAACTCGTTGGCCGCTGCTCCTCGAGCTGGAGCGTCAGGAGAGGGCGAGGGTATGCATGTCTGCGTGACGTGCGGAAGGACAGACAGTCCTGAATGGCGAAAAGGACCGCTTGGACCGAAAACATTGTGCAACGTGAGTCGACGACTCTGTTCCGTATTTCTGGTCGATGTTAACTCATGTCAGGCTTGTGGTCTGCGATGGGCAAAGAGGAACTCTACAGCCCCAACGAGAAAGGAGAAGAAGGCGGCAACCGGTGCAAAATAACCGAAAAGGGATCGTGGTTCCCCCTTGCAGGTCCGTTCACAATACATGTACTATAGTTTGCTATAACTTGGGACTTCATTATCACATGTATCATTTTGCGTCATATCGTTAATTGTCGGCCTCAGTTGACCGGCACACTCCTCGTCCAATCCCGCAGGACCACCCCTTCCTTCCAGCCTCTCTTGCGCTGACCTGCAATCAGGGCTTCTCCAGGTCGCAGGGATGCGACATCAACCCCTATAAGGGTCGCAACTTCCACCTCGGCAGCTTCCAGGTCCGCCAAGTATTGCTCGCCTTTGGTTATACTCTCACCGAGAAGGGTGTCGTATTCCTCTCGTAACATTTCCGGTGCGCCACTTTTCAGCATCCTAATTATTAGCTGGATCAGATACGGTTGAATGAACGGCAACTGACCCGGCCAGAGATCCCCCGACCCAACTGAGAAGACTTGGAACCCATCTTGGCGCACTGCCAGCGGCACCACCTGTACTCGAGCCATCACCGTCCATGGGAGCCGGGTCATTCAAGATGGCAATCTTCTCTACCAGCCCATACAACTCCTTGAATGGCTCCTCTTTCCGCTTCTTCCATTCTCGGCGTTCCTCGATTCTCGATGCGGGTGTATGCAATGGAGCAGATGACGCCGAAGGCACGTTGCTATCACTCGTCGGTGGAGGTAACAGTGCACTTTTAAGTGCGATACGCAGACGAGGGATGAACCCCGGCAGGGTTGCAGTACCTCCTATCACTAGGATATTCCCTGACAATGAGGAACGCAGGTCGATCGGAAGCTTTCCATGAGCTCAGATCATGAGTGAGGGGGGTTTCAGCTCACCTTCAGCAGCGTGTATAGAACAGCAGATTGGAGAGAGGCGTCTTCAGCTTCCTCGTCGTCGGCAAAAAGAAGCTCAGTCGCCCTCTCCCTGATCCATCCCGGGACCACCAATGCCCCAGGTCCCATGGACGAGTCAGGCGTTCGAATAGGAATCGTCAAGTCTGTCGCCGTCGACTGATCGACATACACCTGACGCAACGCATCAAGCGAGATATCCTCCGTCGACTCCTCGAGCTGGGAAAGCATCGAGATATCGCCGTGGTTCGACGGAAGGGTGACACCGCCAACGAAGCACGACTCGGTGACAATCCTTTCCACAAGGCTCTCGGAGAGCATATGGTCCGGGATGGGCTGTACAGGTGTCTGAGGGAGATTGTCGATGGAGGCAGGAGGAGGGTAGTAGGTTGCGTAGAGCTTGATCAAGGCTCGTACTCGCCGATGGAGGGCCTTTCCAGCAAGCGAAGTGGTACGTGAGAGGTGAAATAGGGGCCGAGAGTAGTAGACCTTGCATATTAGCTTTGAATCAGATGAGTCGAAGACATTGCTCACTGGAGTAGTGGTGGTTTCCAGCCAGCCGACATCAACGACAAGACCGGTGATCCTGCCGCATGCATTCAGGGCAAGCAGAGGGGATGAGGTGAAAGAGATTGATGGGACCTTGAGATTTTCGAACAGGACTTCCGCTATCGCATCTTTGACGAAAGAGGGTAGGTAGGTGTTCTCCAATATGATGACCTTTCTGGATTTCGCGTCCGTCATGAGGTGTCTGCTCGTCAGCTCCACTCCTCATCTCCGATATGGCAGCTGACTTGGTGAACGTTTCCCGCATCCGAGTGGTGAGTCGAGCTCTGATTAACCTTTTGGCTTCCTTCCTGTCCAAGGTTCGCATCCGATCCAGGTCTAGATCCCACATCTCACCCTGAGGGTCCGAGCCAGAATGCCAGAATGCGGCTCGAGGGTCTGGTTCGCCCGAAAACCCCACTTTCCACACTCTTGATCCCGGACTGACAGTCAGATCGCTTCTTAACAGGAGAGCAAGGATCTCACTCTATAATGATGCGATCTTCGATCCCGTATAGCGAATGCCTCCGCGAGCTCTGCACATCAGCTCTGCCGAAGCTATCCAAGAGCTGAACGGACATAGGCAGGGGAGGCTCCTTGAGGTCTTCTACTCGGTCCTGCATCTGCGTTGATAACTGCTCTCTTTGTAGGTGTAGAGTATGAGGGTTTCGAAGGGGTAGTCGACCCCTCTGCAGTGGTCATGGCTGCGAATGCATGACATGGGGTTGGGTGGGCTTGACTTTTGACGCGTCGAGGTGGAGGGCGCAGTGATCCCTTATTTTTTTGATTCCGCTCTCCTCGGGAGATCCAGGCGGAGATGACCGCCGGTTGATCTTTTGAAACCAGAATTTTGAGGTCCACTGGGTACACACCATAACACATCGATCCCGTGCTATCTGGACGTACCGATATGGCGTTCAAATCGGATAGCAAACCCGATTTCAAAAGGAAGCCTCGTCCTGCCGGCGATTCCGCCGCGGCCGGACCAAGCACAGTGAAGAAGCATGATGAGCCTCGAGCTGCTCCTTCCTTCGTCTCGACATTGAAGAATGAGGAGACGGACTTCCCTCGAGGTGGCGGAACCAGTTTGACAGCCTTGGAAGTCAAGCAAACCCGAGCTGAAGGGAGGAGAGAAGCTGAAGCTGAGACTGCGGTCAGTGCATGTAGTGACGGAATGATATTTAGACTGATCTCAGACCACCAAGACTGGCCTGAAACGCCGACGGCAAATAAGCGAGAGAGAAGCCAAGAGGGCAAAGAAGAACGAGGTGCACGACAAGAGCAGAGAGAGGGAAGAGAGGGATAAAGATACCATTCGAGTGGAAGAACTGAATTACAAGGTGAGCGGGGAGTCATGGGTCGGTCTTGAACGCTCGAGCTGACCTCGCAGCGTTTGACACCCGGCACAAAGCTTCTTACCCGAGTTCACACTGTCCTTCCTCTTCATTTGATCCTCTCGCTCCCCAACAACCTCCTCGCCCATGTCCCCATCACGGAGATTTCGCAAACCCTTACCGCCTTGTTGGAGAAAGAGGAAGAATCGGACGAAGAATCTGAGGTTGGCTCGGATGAGGAAGAAGAGACGGGCGCTCCTGATCTAGCGACCCTCTTCGCACAAGGGATGTACTTCCCTGCCTCAGTCGTCAATGTCTACCCTACGGCTAGCCAATCGTTCTTGTCCCAGTATCCAGTCTCAGAAACCACTCGTCTTGCGGCCCGACTGGAGATGTCGCTTGTCCCGGAAAAGGTGAATGGCGAGGTGGTCAAAGCGGATTTAGAAGCTGGCTTTAGTCTGACTGGAGAAGTCCTGAGTGAGGAGGATAAGGGATACAGGATATCTCTTGGCCTCAGCGCCGAAGTTGGCGGAGAAGGATGGGTCAGCACCGAGGAAGCGTCTCAATATGGTCCAGGTAGGTCTGAAGGAATTATTAGCGGAGAGATCGCTGAAGTCCCAGGCGGAAAGCTCATTCCGGGCCAGGTCTTTCCCTCAGTGATAGCCTCCTCGACGGCTGGAGGCAGGATCTACCAACTCACCATCGATCACGACAAAGTTGTCAAATCACAATTGAACGAAATCTCGAACGTGGCTTCGATCCTGCCTGGGCATCTCGTTTCGGTCCTCGTCACTGCGGTTGTGCCCTCCGGTCTCAACGTCAAAATTGGCGGATTCTTCGATGGTACAATAGATATTGCTCACTTGGCACTCGGAGGAGAGGATATCGACGACAAGTACAAGGTCGGCAAAAAGGTGAATGATTTGCTAAGATGTTGATCTCCTCGCTTACAACAGATTCGGGCTAGGATAATATACGACAGTCTGGCAACTACTCCCCGTCGGTTCGGTCTTTCGGTCGCGCCGCACATTCTGGCTCTTAGCAGTCCTACTGCTCCCGACGGCAAAACACCAGTGGAGAGTGCTGTCGCGATCGGTCAAACGCTAAACAGCGTCAAAATCGTTCGAGTCATCCAAGAATGGGGTGTCATCTGTCGAACAGATGACGGACTTGAGGGATTTGTCCATGTGAGAGACGAGTTCTTGCGCTGCAATCTCATGCTGATGTTCTCAGATCAGCCACATTTCTGACGAGCGGATTCCTGCGTTGTCAGGATCTACTGGACCTTTCCGAGTGGGCACTTTGCATCGAGCTCGTGTCATTGGACATTCCCCCTTGGACGGCATGTTGTTGCTCAGTCTCGAACAAAAGGTGTTGGAGCAAGTCTTCATGCAGGTCGATGAGCTTCAAATCGGACAACAGCTGAAGGTGAGCTTCACATCCCCTTCGTGGTTCAAGCTGATGTTTTAGGGCACCATCCACCGATTGAGCGACAAGGGTCTCTTCATCAACATCAATGGATCGGTGCACGGTGTCGTGTGGCCGTCTCATTACGCAGACATTCGGCTTAAACATCCCGAGAAACGATTCAAAGTCGGATCCTCGGTCAAGGCTAGAGTGTTCGCCCTAGAGCCCGCAAGGAGCCGAGTTGTACTCACCTTGAAGAAAAGCTTGGTCGATTCAGAGTTGGAAGTTCCTGCCGATTTCAGCCGAGTCAAGAGCGGGATGATCACCCCCGCGGTGGTTTCGAAAATTCTGGATAAGGGATGTATCGTTGACCTTTTCGGGGGTCTGCGAGCCTTCATTCCTCAATCAGAGGCGAGGTGCGTACAGGTAATGTTGTCGTAGAGTGAAACTGATGATCAGCCAAAATTTCATTGTCAACCTGTCCGACATCTTCTTCGTGGGCAAGCCGGTAAATGTCCGAATCACAGAGGTAAACCAAGATTCGCAAAAGATCGTCGCATCCGTTCGACAAGCTCTGTCTACAGCTCTTGCCGCTGCCGCATTGGAGGTCTCAGATGAGGTGTCCGGTATTGTATCCCAAGTTCACGCCGACCAAGTCGCCCTCACTCTCATCCCTAGCCAGATCACCGCCCTGCTCTCGCTCAGCAATCTGAGTAATCATCGACATATCGGTATCGACGAGTTGCGGGCTTCTCTCAAGATTGGAGAAAGGCTCGATGAACTAATTGTGGTTTCCAAGAATGCTCAGACTGGTTTGGTCATCGTTGCCAACAAACGATCGGGGCCGTCAAAGAAGCCCGAACTTCCGGCTAAGACTGGTATTTCCGGTGGAGCAAAGACGTGGGATTCGATCAAAGTGGGCGATAAGGTCACAGGCACCGTCGTCAACCACACACCGCAAGGAACCATGGTCCAGCTGTCTGCGCAGATCCGCGGTCGAGTCCATCCTACCGATGCAGCCGACGATTTCAGCGTGATTGCCGGAGGTGAAGGACCGCTCAACATCGGAGAAAAAGTCGAATGCTACGTTCTTAGGAGTAATCCCGCCACCAGGATCATCGACCTTTCCACCCGAACATCCAGAGTCAAGGGTGAGGGTGAGGTCATCGATCCAGAAATCGAGAGCCTCCAGGATGTTAAAGCGGGAATGAAAGTCCGAGGATTGGTCAAGAACGTGGCGAGTCATGGTGTCTTTGTCGCGCTAGGCAGGAACTTGACTGCCCGAGTCATGATCAAGGAGCTGTTCGATGACTACGTCAGGGACTGGCAAGGCCGGTTCGAGGTCAACCAGCTTGTCAGCGGAAAGATCCTGAGGTGAGTCAACGCACACTGGAACATAGTCCTCGCAGATACTGATAATAGCGTCGACGAGAAGAAAAAGACGGTCGAGATGACACTACGAACTGCCCCTTCTGGTACCGGCGCAAAACAAGCCGTCAAGAAACCGATCAGTGATTTTACCGAGGGACAAATCGTCGATGCCATCGTGAAAAAGGTAGAACCGTACGGTCTCTTCCTTCGAATCGAGGACTCGGATGTTTCCGGTTTGTGTCACAAGTCGCAAATCTCCGATAGCAAGAGCCATAATGTCGAGAAGGCTTTGGCTGGCTTCAGACCTGGAGACAGCGTTCGAGCAGTTATCACTGATGTGGATACGGAAAAGGGAAGATTAAACTTTTCTATCAAGCCTAGTTCATTCGGTGAGGCTGTTGAAGACGAGGACATGAGTGGCGATGACAGTGAGGATCCAGAGGAGAGCGATGAAGCAGAGGACGTGGATGGTGACGAGGAAGACGGTGATGAGAGCGAGGAAGAGGAAGGCGCAGAGAGCGGCGACGAGTTGGAATTCGAGGACGGTGATTCTGAAGAAGATGAGGAAGAAGACGATGAGGACGAGGACGATGAAGACGAAGATGACATTGATGTAAGCGGTCAACAACTTTCCGCCGGATATGCTGACTTGGATCAGATTGACGTGTCGACTCCTGCCGCGTCGTCCTCGAAGAAGAGTAGAGCCAAATCTGCAGCACCAACTCTGACGGTCACCGGCGGTTTCGATTGGAACGGTGACGCAGCTGCTGCGGACGATGCGGAAGAAGACGAGACGTCCGACGACGAGGAGGAAGAATCCTCAAAACCAAAGTCCAAGGGCAAGCAAAAGGCTACAGACCTCACAGCGACCGCCCCATCCGCTCAACCTTCATCCACATCAGAGTTTGAACGGGCGTTGCTCGCCTCCCCCGACTCGTCTTTCCTGTGGATCCAATACATGTCGTTCCTCTTGACTCTACATGAGGTAGACAAGGCGAGGGGTATCGGACGAAAGGCCGTTGAGAAGATCGGATACAGGGAAGAAGAGGAAAAGCTGAACGTCTGGATGGCGTTGGTTAATTTGGAAATCGGTTTTGGGACTGAACAAACGAGAGAAAAAGTGTTCAAGGAAGCCAGTCAGTACAATGATGCCCAGACAGTGTACATGCGATACGCCGATGCGCTCCAAGCCGCCGGCAAGGATGATGTGGGTCGGCCAGGTAGAACGTGATTACTTGGAGCTGACATTAGTCCGCTGAGGAGATCTGGTCAAAGACTGTCAAGAAGTTCTCGGCGCATCCTGAGGCTTGGACAAAAGCTGCCGAATTTTGGTTCAAGAAAGGAGATGTGGAAGCTGCGAGAGATCTCTTGCCGAGGAGTCTGAAAAGCCTCGACAAGTCGAAACGTGAGCTTGCAATGGTGATCATCACGAGACAAAGGCTGACAAGGCAGACGTTGAGACGATTGAGAAGTTTGCAGTGATGGAATTCCGACATGCGGATGCTGAACGGGGCAAGACGTTATTCGAGGAGCTACTTGATCGATATCCCAAACGACTCGACCTGGTCTCGGTTTACATTGATCAGTTGGTTCGAGTACCGGATATTCAAGCGATCAGGGCTCTGGTCGATCGAGCATTGGAGAAGAAGTTGACGGCGAAAAAGGCAAAGTGAGCACATAAGAAGTCCAGTTAATATTGTAGCTGACTTGACAGGTTCTTGTTCAAGAAGCTCCTGATGGTTGAGGGTAAGATTGGAGACGAGAATGGAGAAGAAAGGGCGAAGGAGAAGGCCAGGGAATGGGTCATGGCCAACACTGCTGAGTAAGGGAGGCAAACAATGCACAGGTATTGGTCCTCGGTAGAGGGATTTCCGCATCATTTTTGTTACATTTAATGCATACTCTACTACACAAGTTCAAAGTTGAATCCAGGTATAGCCTGACCACGATTTTAGGGGGGGCTCCGCATTGATGTGCTGAAACAGTAGTCTCTCACCTTGACTGTTGCGTTTCGGAAATCACCTTGAATCTATCGTTCATTCCTGGCTCCTGCAAGTGGAACAGAGTGGTACAGAGCTGTTCAGAGGTCATTAAGCCGAGGAGAGGTCCAGTCATTGGGGCTTGTCTAAGGCGTCAAGACGCCCAAAGATGTCTGCACCTCGCTACGAATCTCTGTTCCACGACACGACAATAGACCTCCTCGTCCCGACATATTCTTCCCTTCTTCAAGATACGACGCCTGAAGAATGGTTCGACAGTCTACGAGATGCACCTTCCAGGCAAATCTCCTTCTTAGGTACGATCTATCCTTCCACGGCTGAAAGTGGGAAGAGCTGATTCGCAGATGAGAAGCTGTTTTATGTCGTGTTACTCTCTATACCTGATGATGTCTTTTCTACTCCCAACCCGACTTCAGAACCACCCTCGGATCTCTTACGCTTCCTCTCACGTCTCCAGGTGAGTCGATATTCTCTGTACAGACTCCTTGCCACGGTTGAGAGGTATGAAGACTGATGATAGCTCTCCATGACCGCCTCGTTCCTCCCTCCTCTTGCTAGTCGGCCACCCTCGCTGCAAGTGACGTCCACTCCCAATCCAAACTCACTCGCGCCGCCGAAGACACCCCATATACCCACGACTCCCGATACAGACTCGAGCGGTCTACCCGTTACTCCGATGCCTCAGCCCAGTATGGACGCGGACGAGGAGCAATATGCCGGTGTGGAAGGGGTGACAGTGTGGGAAGGACCCGTTCAGGAACTCAAAGAGATTCTGAAGCCTGAGTTTGGGGGCGATATTAGTAGCTCTAGGGGGATCTTGAAGAAGGATGGGAGGTGGGAAGTGACTTATAAAGGTCAAGTTCCAGTTGGTCAGTCCCTTCACAGCATGTGGAGTTTGTCACTGGAGTGAGATGATTGATGGCAGTCTATATTAGAACACAAATCGTCAATCCTGTCCTGTCTTTGACCGCTTCGGTCACTTTACGGGATGCTCCGGTAAAGAAGAAACATGCCAATGCCGAGACCAGCTCGATCTTCTCCAACGCGAGCACGGTTCGGACAGAAGGGACAGACGGCGAGGAGGAAGGATTCATCGACGAAGACGACTTGGCAGGC
This sequence comes from Papiliotrema nemorosa, assembly GCA_032158125.1. Classification (NCBI taxonomy): domain Eukaryota; kingdom Fungi; phylum Basidiomycota; class Tremellomycetes; order Tremellales; family Rhynchogastremaceae; genus Papiliotrema; species Papiliotrema nemorosa. The sequence continues at coordinate 697,258 of JASKOT010000005.1, read as the reverse complement.
ATGCAGGAGATTGACCTTCTTGGGGGTTTGGGTGGGCAAGACATCTGGGTTTGGATGGCGCTTACAAATAGGAGACGAAAAGATGCCTTCTTCGAGGCTGGCCATGAGTGTTCGAGAGGATCTTTCACTGCCTTCTCTACCTGCCGGCTCATCTGCGCCTAGTTCTGCTATCACTCCACAGAGCTTGACACAAGGTCCAGCCACCTCAAGCTCGATTCCTTCCTCCGCCGATCCATCTCGAGAAAGACAATCCCCCTTCATCTCGACGATTTCGACAAACACGACGTTGCGCAAATCATACCGACGCATCTTGGCCCTATCCTCGGGTCTTCGCGTTCGTATGCGTACCTTGTTCTTACCTCAACTTCTGCCGCCGCATCTCGCTGGTGAGGACGATACAGGCGAAGAAGGGGAAAGGCGAGTGGCGCTATGTGTCGAGGTGGAGAATCCGCTAGATGATCCAGCAGTCACATTTGAAGTGGAAAGGATCACCGTGGATGTGGGTGGAAAAGGTGGGAAAGCGAGTGCCGAGCTCTTGTGTCAACCGGAACAACACTCGACCTCGTCCCTCTCAGAGTCAGTGTTTCCATTACGACTTGACCCAGTTGAGCAGTACAATCTATTGTATGCTGTTTCCATCGCATCTACCTCGGAAGATCGGAATGGAAATGGGCAAGGTGTAGAAGAGGCCCTAGCTCGAACACTGGGCAAGGGAGATGAGCAGCGCCCCGTTGCCATTACAGTCATTGGTCGGCCAAAGCTACCCGATGGAGCGTACCCGACTGATACGTTCAACTCGAGATGGAACTGTACGCTCGATTTGGCTCCTTTCTATGCTGGCGCGGATAATGCTGCGCCCCCTAGCTTGCCTCGGGCGAGCATGAAAGCGATCTCTATCCCCCCGAATGCCGTGGTCGGTGACAAGAGGTACTCTCTGGCCAACATGGCAGCTTCAGTAGGTCCGCGACAGGGTGCCTTGCCGCAACGTGCAGTCTCAGGACCTCGTCCTCCCATCGGAGCACCAGGATCCAGAGTGTCGAGTCTGCGCGTCCATTCTCAGGCAGGGCAAACACACGGTCTAATGTTGAGCGTCAAGGTGCTCGATGATAACGGGGACGGAGTCAAGGTGCTGCAGCCCTTCAGCTTGGAGGTGTTTGTACATAATCGGACAGATGAAGTGAGACGGTTCAGACTGAGTATACCTCCTGCCGAACAGGATGAAGCGAAGATTCGGGACGTATTGGCCAGACGACGGAAGAGGAGGGAAGATGAGCCGAGTTGGGGCTTGGAAGATTCTGGTCAGTATACATGCGACCAAGAGGAGAAGGCTGACGAGGTAGTATTGAAACATATGTTGAGCTCGCATCTCGGTACAGCCCCTGCGTTGGTCCCACTCGAAGACGATATACGGTGCGGGCCCATCTTACCTGGAGCAAGCATGTCTGCGCGCATACGCTTTCTGGCGCTGAGGGAGGGTTTGCACACATTGGATAAACTGCGCGTCACGGGTGCGAATGAAGAGTTTGACTTCATCATGAGGTGAGCAGGATCAAGTGGAGTGATGCGATGGCTCATGCTGATGTCACCAGCCCAGTGCTTGGCGTTGTCGTGGGACACTGAGTCGATCATCATTAGAAAACTATATTTTGCGCATGCCAGACCCTGATACCATGCATATAGTATACTGCCAAGCCGGTTCTATGGGGTAGCACGGCCCATGTATCGAGGGTAGAGGGAGCATTCTCGGACAGTGTATCGCTTGAGGAACCAGGCAATGAATCGCTGAGATTGTCAGTTTTGCAAAGTTGTTGTCACAAGGAAAGCTTACCTCGACACCCTGTAAGACGAATGATACAACAACGCAGAGATGGAGAAGCAAGGTCAGCTTATTGATATATCGATCCTCGTGTGACTCACCAAACCATAACCACCGTGCTCGGTGGTACCGTACTTTCGCTGGTCGGTGAACCAGTAGTACGGGTCGTGAGGGATACCTTCCCTCTTGTAACCCGCCATCAATTCTTGCAGATCGCTGATTCTCATGGAACCGCCAACGACCTCTCCCACACCTGGAACGAGCACATCCACCGATTCCGTGAACTCTGGAGCGGAATCCAACGCTTTCATGTAGAACGATTTGAGGATTTTCGGGAAGTGGATAAGCATGATCGGTCTGTTGATCTGATCCGTCATCTTTCGTTCGGCCGCTTCGGCGATGTCGTCCCCGATGACATGGTCTGATCCGTCTTCTTTGGTGATACCGTGCTCGTTGAGGTATTTGATGGCGTCTCGGTAGTCTAGTCGCATGAAAGGTCGGGATGGGGCCACAAAGTCAGGGTTGAGAGTTTTGATGATTTCAGATGCGATGGGGTCAGCGAGAAGGTAGTCGACGACCTCGCAGATCTAAAAGTCAGCCGTATCATACATGTGATTTTGTGAAGACTCGCCATGTCCTCAAGATGGTCCAGCAGATCCTTGAACTCAATGAAGACAAGCTCAGCTTCCAAATGTGTGTACTCTGACAGATGTCTAGGGACTTAGCGCGATGACTTAAAGATTTAATCAAACGTACCTCCTGGTGAGCGATTTCTCCGCTCGGAAAGACTCCTGGATACAGTAGACATCTCCCAAGCTGGGCAGAACCGTCTCGAGGTACAACTGAGATGACTGAGTCAGATACGCCTTGGCACCGTAGTAGTCAAACTCGAACAATGTCGATCCACCCTCGACCGAAGTCTGAACCATGCATGGTGGGGTAACCTCGGTAATTCGTTTAGCGTGGAATCGCTCCCGGAAGGCTCGCAGAAGGAGAGCTCGGAATCGCATGACCGCGGTGGCAGTTTCTCCTCGGAGCTCTAGATGTCGAAGATCGGCTCGAATGGAGGCATCCGTGTCCTGAATGTCAGCGCGATCTTCTGCTGATGGGCATAACCCGCCTCTCGCAATCGCCCCTCGAAAGCTTCCGCACCTCCTGGTGCTTTGCCAATGATTTTCCACCAGTCGACAACGAGTTCGACACCCCCAGGAGCACTTTGACCCTCCTTGACCTTTTCAATCGTACCCTTGACCTCGACCGTGGACTCGACAGTCAGGTCGATCGCGTCGAGTGTTCGGATACAGTCTCCGGTAAGAATGGCTTGAGCAAACGATGTACCGTCTCGAAGGACCAAGAAATAGTGTTTTGCTTGGGGTCGGTATCGGTGGACCCAAGCTTGCACCTTGACCCTTTGCCCCACGAGTTCCGGCAATTCGTGAATCTTGGCCTGACCGGTCAACACTCCGAAGCCTGAATTAGCAGGATCTTGAAACGCACCTTCTTTGCCTCTTTGCTAGCATCGTCGACAAGGACGACGCTCTTTGCTTCTTCTCGTCGTTTAGCATCTCGCTCTTCTTGCTCCTTGGCCGCCTTGGCAATCTTATCTCCATCTTGAGCCTGCTTCAACTCCTTCTTTCTCCAGATTTCAATACCCTTGACCAGCTTCTTCTGTCCTGATTTACCCAATTCGATCCATTCGTTTCGTTCTACCGAGTCGGGTTTCCTGACCAAGAATGAGGCAACGGCAAAAGGGTTGGCGTCGGAAGATGCAGGGGCGTTGAGAGATTGGTAGGCCGCCAGGGGCGTCGCAAAGGGCGAAAGCTCGGCGCCGGTACCGGTTGAATCGGATCCTGCTTTTTCATCAATGTAGAGTTTTGGCAGATCTGGAGATCAGTGCTGTCTCACACAAAAGCTCAAGCGACAAACTGGACTGTTCGGTAGAGGAGCTACCACCGAGGTTGAGTGATTCTTGCACGGTTGATGCGAGCTTGGTAGCCGCGTCTTGCGCTTTGTCGAGGATGGTAGGTTGCTGTTCAGACATGCTGCAATTTGCTTGTGAATGAATTATGTAAGCGACCAGTGGATTCTCCTCGAGGTGATGGTCCAAGATGTGCGAGATGAGGGTGCTTGGTCCAACACCCTTGTGACGGTCGAGTCGAAATCTCGCTCGAAAGTCCGGATGAAACACGAACTGGGGGGGGGGCTGAGGGTGATAACGGTGAGATAAGGAGACGGCAGCAAGTAATGCCACGTCACAATGAGCGGCGATCTCCGCCAACCTGTGTGTGTTTATCTCTCGACGTCATCACTTTCCTCGACATGAACCAGCGATCCTCATCCATGAACACTGCCTGAGAACGTTGCAAAGCCACCCCAAGGACTCCGATACACCATGCCGTCCGGTTTCGGTACACCATCCGTGGCCATCGCGACTACTCCAACTGTCGTCTCGACGTTCTTCTCGCATATTCTTGCAAGACGCTCACGCTCGAAAGCCGCGAAGAAGTCGCTACAAGATGGAGGTCCAGGTGGAGGTCCAGAAGATCAGTTGAGTTACGAGGAAGGTCTCAAGCTCGTCAGGCGATTTCTCGATTTTGCAAGTCATCATGGAGTCGAAGAGGTACAAGCCTTCACCGCTATGGCTTTACCTACGCCTGGTATATTCCACGCCCCCAGTTAGGACATAGCTGACGCCCAGTCTGGGTAAACAGGAAGGTTGTCGCTGTGCCACAAGAGTCTATTACAAGGGCTGAAGATATCTTGGAGAGACATCTAGCTTCATACGGCCGGGAAGGCAGCTCTGGAGGTGGTATCAAGCTGATAGGCGGGAGAAAGTGGTGGACCGTTCGCGGAAGGGAGTTGGAGGGTGAATGGATAGAGGTGAGATTTGAGCTATCATACCCTGCGGGGTCTACAGCGGCTGACCTTGATAGATGCAAAAAGACTACCTGCGAAGGACACATACGAGACCTTCTACTGTATCTGATTCCTCATCACCTATCGAGGCCTCGGGCACGGCATCGATGCGACATTCCTTCTTGCCGAGAAGGCAAGCTACACTCGGCAGTGTCAAAGATAGTGCTGGCGGGGAGGTCATTGGAGACCGTGTGATCTTGTACATACATGGTACGTGCCACGATAGCTGGCTGCACTGAGCTTCACGCTGATCGCTAGGCGGAGCATTCTTCTTCTCGTCGCTGGACACGCACCGGTATCAAGTGCAGCGGCATGCTCGCAAAGCCGGTGCGAGAGCTTTCTGTCCCGCATATCGCTTGTCGCCTCAATACCCTTTCGTAAGTGGCTCTTGATCATTGCATTGTCGGTTGGCTGGCTGACTCAATCAGCCTTGTGGTCTCCTAGACGCCTTGGCTTCCTATCTCTACCTGCTTGATCCTCCGCCTGGAACTCATGCCCCTATCTTGCCTACTTCTATCATCCTGATGGGCGATTCTGCCGGAGCTGGGATGGTCATTTCCTTGTTGATCATCATTCGCGAGATGGGACTGCCCATGCCTGCTGGAGCAAGCTTGATCAGCCCGTGGGTGGACTTGACACATAGTATGCCGAGTATCGGAGGCTGGGACGGAGGCGATTTCATACCGAATACTGGGTAAGTCTACCGTGTGGATGTCGAACTGAGTCCAAGTTTCCACTATAAGCCTAGTGCAACCTGGCCACCGCTACCTGGAGATGGAGTTAAGGTGGATTTACCAGACGGGACGCAGGTGGAATACGATGAGCAAATTCAGATGTACTGGTGAGTCATGCGTCTATCTGCGTAATGTGATTGACGAAGCAGCCCCAATTCGCTGCTTACCCATCCACTTGTCTCACCGGTTAACTTGGGATCGCTGGGTGGACTTTGTCCGCTGCTTATTGTAAGACCGACCATTGTCTCGACCCTAGCCGTTCTTAGCTAAAGTCAGATCGGGGGAGGAGGCGAATTGCTGCGTGATGAGATCATTTATCTTGCTCATAAGGCTGCAGCCGCTACGACATATCCGCCTTCAGCGAGGACGCTGGCGGAATATCCCGACCAAAAACCGGCCATCGACAAGTACAAGCCGACTAGGGTGCATTTGCAAATTTACGAAGGATGCTGTCATGTTGTCCCGACGTTGAGCTGGACGAGAAGCGCCAAGTACATGTATCGAGCATGCGCAAAGTAGGCACCTGTCAAGAACTTCACGCTCACTTCCAGCTTCAACATATGGGCGTACACGGCCGCAGCCAAGGGGCTCGAGCGCCAGCTTCAGCCCCGCGTTTCGCGTCACAAAGATCCCTCAAGATCCAGTACGCTTAACAACGGCAATCATGCTTCCACTTCGTCCACTTCTGCCCCTTCCCCTATGACCACAGCGCCGACCACGCGAGAATCTTCAGTTCTCGACCTCACTCAGCCAATGATAAACATCAAATCCGCGCATGCTGCCAACGCAGAAGAGCTCGAAGTCGGTGATGTGGAATCCGAAGCCTCCTCAGATACCGAGCCAAGCGATGAGGAAGACCCGCAAGGAGTACCACCGACTGGAACGGTATCCGTGACAGGATCCGAGCCTGCCTTTGGACCTGGACATATCGTTTCTGAGCGCGTTTCGACGTTTGGCAAGATAAGACCGTTCGAGCCGATAGACTCGATACCAGCACTACATCCGAATCTACGTGATCACATCGGACAAGTGCACCCTGATGGAGCTGTTAAAAAGTGGCTGGCCAAGCGAGCGGAATGGGACGAAAAGTATCGTCAGGACCTCATCAAGTGGCGAACCATCAAGCGGACAGATCGAAAATTGGCAGAAAAGAGCGGCTTCCTCACTCGAGATCTAATTGGAGAGAGACCACCTCTCGCGAGTATTGCTGGGACATTCGATCGAGACATGGCGAGAGAAATGGGCAAGAGCGTCGACGAGATCAGCAAGAAGACGTCGGCAGCTATGTTGATATGGTACAGGATGTCCACGAAGGTGAGTAGCTCGCCTCCTGGCACAATAGCATTGCTGATGGTAGGCGGACAAAGAGCGTGCCGGTGGGGAAAGCATGGAAGAGATCAGGAGAACGGTCGAGGCCGAAATTCGGGAAGAAGAGGAGAGGTCGGGCAGGCGCAACTCTGAGCAGATGGTGAGGCCGCAATGACATGCCGTGATCGAGTGAAGGATGCCCGTTCGATCGTTCGTTTGATTTCACGTCCGAAAATCCAGATCCTTTGTCGGTTATGCAGCGCTTCACACATCACATCCCCCAAAAAAGCTGCGACTTTCTAGCTTGTTCTTTCACTTTACAGATGATTGACTATGCGAAATGTCTGAAAATATACATATTTGCCATAGCCACCCATAAACCTACTCCTTCAGGTTTGTGTATACACTGGTGACGGGAAGGGCGACGCTTTTCACGCATCTTCCGGCGCAATCAGAAGAGGATCCCAAGGATCAGGCGGCTGGAAATGAAGGAATCAGAATAGGGTAGGAGCATCGAGGAGGTCAACACACGGTATGTAGGTGCACATTGGTGCGCGTAGATCCGCATCTGACGATACTGTGCCCATATTGCATCTTCGGTCAGCCGAAGAATGGCGAATGACATGCAACGAGAAGCGGGGTGACAGAGTGCGATCCCTCTGCACAGGTGCGCTTAGATGGGCGACATATTTGGTCGAATCCTATTAGAGGCGGGCATGACGTTCGATAGTTGCAATAGGCGATACACTGGAATCAGGGTCAGCGCAGTCAAGGTCTCAGCGCTGTGACCGAGGGAGAAATCGCCCGTCTTCTCCTCAGACGTGTAGGACCTCCTCACAGATCAAAGGACGTCAACAGTCGAGTTTGTCTCTGGCTGCGATCAGAAGATCCCTAGTTGAAAGGTATCCTTCCACATTTCGTCAGTGAGTACAGTATATCTGACCCTGCACCCTTTCGTTTATGCAGCCTTCGCCAACCCTTTTGCCCTTTACAGACTAAAACTTAGAGGTTGATATAAAATTGCTCTTGCATCCCTCCATATGTCGTTGGAAAGCCTCGGTCTTCTCTCGGGCGATGATGAAAGCACAGTATACATGCTGAACTCTTCTTCTTCGTCGCGCTGGATCAGATTGGGATCACGAAGACGTGATAACCTTCAGTCTGAGCCCTCCTGGAGAGCGAGGGTTGCTTTTCAGTGAACCTCCTCCTGATTCGCGATCCTCTCCAAACTTCTATCCATGCTTTTCCACTGCTAACTCACGTCCGGGAGACCTCCAGTATGCAGCTGACATGTGAAGACAGATACATGTGCATATAGATGTAGATCGATGTCACTGCCTCATTCACCCAGCTCCCGCCTTATCCTCTCCCTGACTTCCCTGAGTCCCATCACCCTCCTCACTCTACCCGGACTGGCCGGACCCGCCAATTCTCCACTGACTTTACTCACGGGCGTCTGCAGCCCCTCACCCAATCTCGTCGCGCTCGCAGAGGGTTTTGACGGGGACATAGGTGGCCCAAGCGCTGGCAACTTTCGCGAACCTGGAGTGGGCGACCCGGGCTCTTCCGGCAATCGTAGAGGAGTCGAATCGTTTGACCCGGTCAACATTCGCGTTGGAGTGGTCATGCCAGGACGCGGACTGACATCCAACGCAGACATGAGCCTACTTGAGGCGAGGGTCGTGCCGGGTGATGCAGGCGCTGCAGCCACCGCAGAAGGCATCTCGAGCCACTCCTTTCGTGCGACCGTTTTGATGGTCAGAAAGAATGGACAGAGCTCCGTCAGCATGCGAAGTGACGTTTCTGCTTCGGCTGCGGGTCAACACACTGAATGAGTGATAATGGTGAAGGACAGCTTGACTGACCTATTGAGATGGGCGTTTTGGAGGATTTGACGATCAGATCAACCACTTCCGCCATAGGTATCGCTTTCCTCCTGCCTCGAGGTGGCGTTGGCAGACTAGACGGTCCAACAGACGGAGCCGAAAACATCCTAGCGATCAGCTGAGGTCATGTTGTTCGGCAGACTTACATCCAAACACCCTCTGCTATCCCTTCTAAGCGACTCAACGTGCTCCTCCGCTTCAATGCTTCTTGTTGATCTATAACAGAGGCCCTCGGTCTAATCAGATTCAGGTTTGCCGATCCGACCGCCGACCCTAGCGTGCTTGCCTTCCCCGACTTTGCCTTTATCCTATCCATCATGGCCTTTCTACGTTCTTCCACAGATCCGGGGCGGGTGACTTTGCCCTTGTCTTGCTTGTCTTCCAGCACAAAGGGGTCGTCTAGCGATGTAGCCTTTGGCATGGAGGTCAATCCGGGAGAAGGGTCGAGTTTCGAAGAAGAGGCATTGGCGAAGAGTCCACCGGGCATGACTGATGATGATCCGAGATGAGGTAGCGGAAGAATAGGGATGGGGGGAATGGTACTGCGAGATGATCCAGATGTCGAAGGAGTAGGCAAAAGGCTCGGAGCAGGTGCCTAGCGTGAGCTCAAGAAGGGTCTTGGTGGTCGACCTACCTCGTAGCCGCCGTGAAGCTCTACCCAGCGGTCCAGCCGCTGCCTAAATAGATCCTCCCTCTGCTCTTGCCCCGAGTTCCATCGTCCTATAGCTGCCATACCTCCACCTTGCCCTCTGTTTCCCAGACCACCTTCATTCCCACCTATAAGCATCCTTCTTGTCTCTCCCGGCTTGAGATCCAGCTCGATGCCTATACCATGCGTGTGTACCCTCCTCCCCGTTGCGTCCAGCGTTCGAGTAGGGGTGATGAGGTACGACATGCCACACACTCGTATGGATGATGTGCTAGAAGTATCTCGGTCGACTAGAAATGGGTTCTCGTCCTCTTTGATCGATTTGTGGCTCTCTGACACTGCTTTGTCGATCGTCGACCGCTCGCCATCCCATTGCCAGACCCATGCGAGTCTTCCCAGTTCCGGCAGACCGAATCGACGTCCACCTGTCCTTTCTACTGTTTCTTTGATAGCAAGAAAGTTGGTCAGATTTGGTAAATCAATCTTGGTACTGCTAGGAGGATGAGGAGGAAGTACGGGAGGATGCGTAGCGAGGTGTAGAGACAGAGCGAGGTTGAACGCATTGTGCAAGTTCAACAGGTTTTGCAAGTGCGGTGGGAGGGCAGCGGCGTCGAGGTCTCTCTTGGAGGGTGTCCCAGGTGGAGTCAGCTCCTCCGAAGATGCGAAGATGGGTTGAGCGGGAGCTACAGGAAGTTCCGACTTGATATGTCGATGTCGGGTTGAAGGAGGGGTCGGAAAGGGTATCAAAGGTGGGTTGGGCGCGGGCGCACTATTGATGAGTCTGGGTAACGTCCACTAAGAAATGTTAAGCTCACTTTCTCATTGCTCGTCGTGGTGTAGTCGACGTCGAGTCGACAGTGCCAATCTTCCGTTTCCGAGGAGTGACAGCAGACATGATACTATGTTCCTTTCGATCTTTCGTTCAACCCGACTGAACCTTCTCACCGTCTCTTCCACGTGGCGAGATACAAAGATTCCAGTTCCAGACTGGTACAAAAGACGTAGCTGCAGATCTTCGTGTCCTGCACAGATCGACAAGCGACGAAAGAGAGAGTCAAGTACAGATGGATGTAATGATCGGTCGAGGATGATCCAGAGGAGGCTTGCAACATGAAATGCACCATTCTCCCAGGCACCGGGCGTATATGGCGGAGATCGCCGCCTCCACCTAAAACTTCACTTATCACCGTGCTGCATCTGGACATCACAACCGTCGACATTGCTGTAATCCTCATCAACATGGACGCGAATACCTCTACTGCGACTGCAGGGTCATCCTCCACGCCCGTGACGGTCCCTCTAGCACCCAGCAAGCAAGGTCGAACACCCGGGAAGGCCCACAAATCTGCTAAATCGGCCAAAGCGAGGTCATACATCTCCTCAGCGATCAAGACGCCTTTTGAGAAACGTAAAGAAGCAGAGAACAAGCGAGCGGCTGTCAAAGGCGTAGAGAGGGATATGAAAGAGGAGATTGAGGCTGAGAAAGAGAGGTGGGTCATCGCAACATTGCGCGATGCGGCTCGCTAATCATGTAGGAAGAGGAATAACATCAAAGAAAGAAGGGAGAGGATTGAAGAGAAGAAGAGATTGGAAGAGATGGCTTCTAAAATGTCAGCGAGGAAATTACAGCGATTGCGAAAGGTGCGTCGAACCATGTGACGCGTGGACACTGCTAATGTCCCAGCGACAAGGCCGATCCAAGAAGATCAACGGATAATTGCGTTTGGTCCACCCTTCCGACCGATCGTCTCATCTCGTCCCTGATGTTTTCTCGTCTCATTGCCCTTGACGACCTGTTGTACGCATGCATAATGACTCTTCGTTCGGACAAAGGTTGAGCATCCAAACGGATCCCAAAATCGTCCTAACAGTTGCACAGGGCATTGGGCACATCAGTGACCAAGTAACAAACCGCTGAAGCACGACAGAACCAGCTCATCCCCGCCGATTAACTTTAGGACCCTCTATTCGTCTCGCTGATCATTAACCAGGACTACCCTGGAGTGGGCGGGTGCAGCTTACCTAGGAAAACAAGTGCTAAGCCGATGATGATCAACCCTACGCCTGCAGGACACGCAATGCCCAGGATGTAGCTCAAAGGCGACCAATTCCTCCTTTTGCCCACTAGGTCCCCTCTACTTATCTGTCTTCCTGTGCTCGTTGGATCAGAGTGTCTTGTTCGAGGGTGTGCGGTACGCCTCCATGTTGGCCGTCGACCTGGTCCGGTTCCCCTTCTCCGACCTATCCCCCTCAAGGCCCGAACGAAGAGTATGGGAGATTGGTGAGTGATGGGGCGAATGTATGACGGGTAAGATCACACGACTCGTTAGTGTGGAGGAGGTACCCTGATACTGAGACTTTGGCGTCGTCTCGACCATCCAGCGCATCTTCTTATCCGTAAACTTCGAAATCCAACTATCGACCTCGTGGCTCCTCCTGTAACTGAGTTTCATAGTACTCGTACAGTATATCGAACAATTAATGCCAGATGGGGGTTGCGCGAAAGGGAGATGGTGGTGTTAAAGAACATGAAACAGGGGCGAAGGTGACTCATCTCCTTTCCCTGTACGGGTGATCTGCAGTGGTTGCTTCTGCAACAACTGTGTTCGGCATCGAGTAAAAAGGATCGCGTGTGATGGATTCTCACTCTTACACCGTCAAGTAGAATTGGCATTTGCTGCCACATAGATACAAGACTACACTGCGCAATTTGCAGATCGTATGGTCTCCAAGAGTGACATGGGCTTTAAAACATCTGGCAAAGCGCCACTTCAAACCTGACAACGGTCCATCATCTCCCCGTTGACCACCACATTGTCCCGCTTGAACAGACGTGGCCTGATTGGACATCGGCTTGTTGGACACAGAATCAAATTCATACATCGTACAAATGTGAGCTACATTTCTGACCAAGCAGAAAAAAAGCAAAGTAGTAGAAGACAGTCGTTTCATTAAGACGTATATCGAGACAGGAAGTATACCAAAAATGTGAGAAAAAAGACCTATGGCTAATATCAATATATCAAGTGTGTATGCGAGGTGAATATGAGTGAAACTGCGAATGGAGAAAGCGAATGGAAATGGCAATTAAGAGTAATGCTCTGACGAGCTAGAAGCAGGGCGACCAGAGAAGGCGGAGACCGTGAATGCTATAGGCATCAAGTCGTTCGTTACCGGATACGCCGACGAGGTAGCGATCTATTGCGCAGATAGAGTCGGAGAAGACTGCCCAACCTGTGTCCCGGTCCACTCGAGGGGAGGGTGCACATGACCTGCGATGGGCGATCTAGCAACTGGGGCAGCTTTGGGAGTTGCTGGTCCACCAGCTTGAGCTGCTTGTGCAATTGCCGAAAACCCGAAAGCATCCATGGATGAATCATAATTTCGAGTTGGTGTTGGAGTGTTTCGTGGCGAGTTGGAAGCGTTCGTAGACTGAGCAAAGAATGGGAAGCCATTCGGCGATGCCGCTCCACTGAGAGGAATAAAGGTGGGACGACTGAAGAGTACCTCGTCATCCGGCGTCATCCTCGGCGAAGTGAAGAAGCAAAACTTATCCAGCTGTAAAGTTAGCCAATATTTTTGAGTTGCCACCACGGGTGACTCACAAAATCCTGGTAAGAGTGACTGTTTAGCATCTTGTATTCAGGTTTAAGGGACCTTCCTCGGGCCTCGGGATCAACGTCCATGCCGAGGTTAGCCAGGTCGGTGATCGAGTCATTGGTAGACGAGACCGTATTGACCGGACTCGATTCTCCCGTCGTGATACTGGACGACGGCGACATGGGCGCCTCAGACGAGAGCATGGGGAGACTTGGCGAAGGAGGCGAAGACAGGTTCGACGGGGGTGGAGTGAGCAGTCCGGTGCCATCTTCGTCCAACAGTGCCCTCAGGTCTCCGGTGGATCGCTTGAATCCCAATGATCTCGATCGATCAGGCGACGATTCACCGCTGGAGCCCGACTTGGTCGTAGGTGACTGGGAACCGGGGGCGATTGGGGTCGAGTCTCCATCAGTCGACGTATTGGGAGTAGTCTCCTCGTCGCCCAAGTTGTCCATGACCTGAGCGAACGACTCCCAAGACCCACTCTCACCATTCCAGCTCGATCGTCGTTCATGGGTGGTCGATGCAGGGGGTGGACTGAGCGTGGCAAATTGTCCACCCATCAGGTTCATCTCAACCACCTTGGTCTCGGCGGAAGGGTTTGGCGATTCAAGCACAGCGCTACCGTCAAGCGCAACGAGTGAAAATCCCGTCTCCGTGGGTGGAGATTGGGGTGGCGATGGAGCGCAGTATTTCGATAGAGAGAGATGGGTGTGGACGTCGGGAGGAGCAGGAATCTTGTACGCGGTAGGAGGTGCGGCCGATGGTACGGGCGATTCGCTTCGTGTCGTGGAGTCACCCATGTGTTGCGCGGCATACTTTGGAAAGACCCAGTTCCGAGGACCGGTTGGCTGTGCGGTGGTAGAAGCCACTCCGAAGGCCTTGCTGATCTCCGAGGACGGCGACGAGCTTCGTTGTCTCAGACCGGCAATGGTCGTAGTCGCCGTGTATTGACCTCCAAGAGCCGGCGGACCAGAGACACGCGTTGGTCGACGAGGCGGACCTTTTCGGAAGGTAAAGCTGTAGTTCATGCCGCTGTTCGAGTCCCACCATTCCTGATCACCGATAGAGTATCGCACACATAGCACTAACTGCCTCTCCTCGATCTTGCGCTTGAAGTCTTCCAATTTGATGGTGAAGGAGAATCGATCCCAACCTTGGTCTCCAGTTGTAGAGGCTGGAATATGCGTGACGTGTTCGGCCGAGACCTCGGATCGAGTTCTGATGTCAGCGGTCAATCTTTGCCAAAGTTTTCGTGTACTCACTGCCAATGGTCTAGCGTAAATCTCACGCTGATCCACTTCTGGAATGCCAAGTTCCTTGCGATGATCGTTCCCCTCATGCACAGAGGTCCGGGACCATTGATGAGCTCTACTCGTTCAACAATGACGTTTTCGCCGTCCAAGCTGCCCCTCGCATCGGGCGAAAAGTCAAAGCGCAGACGCGGGACTCGACTACCGCCTTCGAGCATAATCTGCCCTTGCTCGTCTGCCGCTCGAGCTGCAGCATTTCGTCGAGTTCGGAATTGAACGAAATCAGAAGCGTCCGTGTCATCGGCCTCCGTTTCGGTATCGGTGACGGGTCCGACATGATCGGGATCCGCAGCCTTGCCGACTGCTGTCGGTCTTTGTTCCCGCAAGAATAGGACCACTCTCTCCAGTGCTTGAGGATCTCCATCGTCACCGTCGGCAAATCGGACCGATTTGCTTCGCTCGTCGGGGAAGCCTCTCGTATCTTCGTGTACAGGCGTTTTGGGCTCTCCGTCTCCTTGTCGCGACAAGTCGGGCGTCGACATGGATCGGATCTTGAGAGAGGGTTTGACCACTTCCCCAGATTTCTTTCTGATCATACTTGCTGTAGGTCGTAACAAGTTGTTGCTTGAAGCCGTACTGCCAGGTTGACCAGGGATGTGCGATGTGGAAGCCGAAGTGGGAAAAGGGATTTGTAACGAACCACCTTGTGGACCATTGCCTCTATGATGCCCCAAACCAGAAGCCCTGCGTGATGTCACTAGGGTTGGACGACTTGGAGCCGTTTGAGATAATGTGCGATGAGGTATCGGGACAGATTTCAGGATGGGAGGCTCGAATGAAGGGAAGGGTATGGAGGAGGTAGGGGTCGACGACGTTTCGGCTATCTGAGGTTTGGAAGGATACGACATGGGAAGTTCTTTCGGTTCGTCGTCCGGAGTCGTAGGTAACACAGAGTCGACGGTCGATGTCGAGCTGATTGAATCCTGGGCGCCCCGTTGCATGATGGGTGCCTTTGTAGGAGACGGATGCAGCTTCAACCCCAGACTTCCCTCTCCGTTGGTGGTAGAGGGCAAACCCGTCACGCCAAATGTACCGTGGCCGCTACTGCTCCTTCGGGGCAAACCTTCCATAGGTCGACTGGCGGCAAACGCTTGGGATGACCCACTCGCGCTCGGTCGACGCGATGTCGCTGGGGACAGCACGCGACGAGGAGTAGAGTGACCAGACGTAGAGGCAGAAGTCGTTTGGGAAGATGCACGTCGAGGGATACCGGGCATCGGACCGGAAGTGTAAGAAGGACCTGCTTCCATATCTTCAACGTGGGTTGGCGGACTGAGCCAAGCCTTTCGATTGTGCGTATCTTTGGCCGGGGATGGGATAGGTGAGGTAGGAGTAGCGTAAGGCATATTGGGGAAGATGGATTATCGATACAAGAGATTGCGAGGTAGAGTTGGTGGGCGGAAAGTGAGCAGGTTGGATTACGTATGTCGCGTCGAGAGAAGTCTGGAAGCGAAAGTCAGCGCGGGGGGTCTATCGATACAGCATGGTCGTCGATCACGGAGCAGTGTAGAGTAGAGTAGAAAGGAGCATGATGGGGACCGGGAAGGAGGGGGTGAAGGGCGATGTAGACTGTAGAGGGAAAAGGGATGACATTGGAGACGAAGAGGGGGGGAGTGTTCTTCTCAGACGCCCAATGGTGGGAAAGGGGCAATTTGGCCAAAATTATTTATTCAAATACGCGTCCTGGGAGGGGGGAATGACGTATATCAACCAGCAGTCATCCCAACTCACCTCTTTTGATAGCGACGACGAGCAACGATGCAGGCAACGATGTATAAATGGGAGAGGAAAGCTACAATTGATCAGCTTCAGTCTCTGAGCGTCATTCCGAGTCAAAGGGGGGAAGCTGTGAAAGGAGAGGCGGAAAAGTTCCAGATGTGTCGATCAACGCGTCTAACGATACCGACCGAGCTGAACCAGCCCGCGAAATTGGCAGAAGAGGTGACGAGGGAGATGCGGCCCCCCACGACGAGGCTTTATACGCAGCATAGAAGGTTCAGGTATCCACCTGCCCGAGAAGGCTCTACTATTCCGCAGCAATCGACGACATCCAGTGCCGAATCGACCATCAAGGGGAGTCCGATGATGATGATATGTTTGTCTTATTTGATCTCTTTCCCCTTGGTATCATCGGCGATCACACCGATGCACCACAAGATGCCATTTTCGAGGCAGAGGACAACAACGATAGCGTGGGAAAAGTTTGGAGATCGTCCATCCACAGTCCGCAGTACACCTGTGTGTTCTGCCTCTTGCTTCCCTCACTGTGCAGTGTTGCCCGGTGAGGACCTGCTGATCTTCTTGGCTCCAAGAACAAACGCTCGCGACGATAATTCATCACCTTTGCACAAGGGTCAGGAACGCAGGAGGGGAGATAGCGATCGAAGACCTTCTGTGCGTGGGAAAAAAAATCCGAAGATGCAAACATCACAAGACCATGGATATCTCTGGAGACGACCGCGGCGAGGGAAAAGACGGCGAAATCAAAGGGGATCGAATAGTAGTCTGAGAAGCTTTACTCACCAGTGTCGATTGCTAGTCTACTGACCAAGGTTGGCGCGACAAGTGAATCCCTTTCTCGCTTGTTCCTAGTCGATCTCGGCTAGACCAGAAAGCGGCAGTCTGCGGATGTCAAGTGGTGTATCGTGATGTTATTGTCGATGAGACAATGCGAGTTGATGTGTCCGCAGGGTGCCGTGGCGGAGCCAGCGATTGAGCGACGCAGACCGAAGGAGTGAGAAGTGGTGTACAGGGTGGTTGACGCGTAGTCAATTATTTCATTAATGGGGAAGTTGGAGTAGGATAAGAGGGATAAGAGGGATAGGAAGGGATAGGAGGGAGACGCGATGAATCTAGGTCAGCCTTCGGTCCATGCTGTCTGGGTCAAGGAATGAGAGGGAATGAGAGGTGTGAAGATTGTTGAGTGTCGAGATGAAGAAGCGATGTCGGACGCGGAATGGATTGGAAGGAATGGGGACGATCGTGTGCTCAAACAGGTCCCATCAACGGACCACCCAAGTGATCGCTCATCACTCGGCGTCGTCACTCTCCAAAGCCCGCCCATCACTCCTCCGCATGGTCCTTGTCCGACCCGAAGAGCCAGAATGATACCGAACATGGAAGGCAGACTCACAAGATATCACACGTCTTGACCGCGGAAAGGATCCTTGATGGTGATGGATGTCGATGATGGGGTATTCAAAGGGGAGGGGTGAGGCGGTTTGTGCTGAAACTCAAATCAGCATTCGATCAATTCCAGAACCCATCATCGTAGAGTCGAAGAAACAACTTCACACCTGGTCACGCTTACCCCGTGTGTGAAATCTTGGGGTCCCGAAGAAGGTGTAGCACCAGAAGGAGGGCTTACCAGATGCCGAGGATCTCCAGATCTGGCGTAGATCACGACCAAAGTCCTTCCTGCCACTTTTGAGATGGTTGTTTCCACAGGCGCAGCCTGTATGTAGAGATGAGTCGGCGTTGGTTCGATGATACGTGCGATGAAGAGGCGGCTCAATGGTGGTGCAGGGAAAACAAGATCTGCGAGGAGGCTGTACGTTGCTAGACAATGTGTTTTATCGTGCGATTTTTGGGGGAGGTAGACTCGGGGAAGTGTCTCGCCTGAGGGTCCTAGTCGAGATTTCAATGGTTCCCTACTTGATTGCTCGAGTGGTTGATATTGCAATCAGGTCGGCTGTAATGAATTCCAAGGCGTGCTTGTTGAACGAATGTCCACCGAGCGTTTGATGTCCGCCTTATCAGTCAGTTGATACGGAAGATCTGATCGCGTGCCCCCAAATGTCCCTTGAGTCCGCGGTATTTGGGATGGTGTCAATATCAGGTTGAGAGTTGGTATGCAAGTGCCGAACGTCGATGAAAGGTCAATGCAGTTGATACGGTTCTCCAGACTGAGCGTGGAACACAATTGGAGTGGGAACTTTCGGTGATCGTGTGGGGTAAGACGTGCGTGCGAAAGTGCGATAAGTCAAAAGAACGCTAGAACGAGACGTCGTACGACCTCGTAGTCCCTGACTTCCCCAGATTCAGACCGATCCTGTGCACACACGCCGAAAATATGCTGTGTCGTCGAAGACGCAGGTCCGGAGTCAATAGGTCGATGGAGTGGCTAGTCGCGGAAAGGACGTGGGCTGGCTGTGGGGAAGTCGTGGTGGGACTCGGGGTGAAGTCGCCCTGGATTCGAAATGCTGACGCAAGACGCGTACAAGCCCAAGATGTTCAGAAGTCCCCTTGATCCAGCCAAGACTGATCCGCAGCGGCTACAGCCTTGTTGCTTGTTGCTAGGAGGGACCAAGCCACGATTCGAGCGATCCGGCTGTCTCCCTTCCGCCTCTTCTGGTCGTTGAAAAGCTCAACGGCGGGAATCGGACCGTTGATCCGGAAAGGTCTCGTCTTGCGTGGGCGGAGCGCTCGACAACGTCTCAATAGCCTAGACCTTGGGGCGAACAAGGCGACAGAGATGTGTTGGCGGATTAGCGGCGGCGGCTAATCGCGCAGTAAAGTGGGAAATTGCGGGATGTGAACCGACCGATTCCCACGCCTAGACACGGCTCGAGAGTACAAGGCGAACAGTACAAGCGTGGGAAAGATTCGTGGTCGTACACTGTCCGGGAGGGAGACGAGTTCACCAGTTGGGGGACCGGGGAGCTCCTCTGATGGTCCTCCGCCTATGTGCCTGGGGCGAATCCTCCCAGAAAATGAAAAAAGAATAATAATAATCTAAACGCTTATCTGCTTCAGGCTGATCCTACTGCGGTACCAGGGTATCCAGATAGATAAGCAGTCACAGAGTGAACGTCAAGAAGGACACAACAAGAGTCCCATTCATAGTCGTCCAGGTCACTCGGAAGCCATCATCTCATGTCTCGATGTGGGGAAGCAAAAATCGGATCGTACGTCGCCCCTCACTAACCCATAAGTTAATTCCGGTTGGCTCGATTCCTGCAAAAGATCTCTAGGCTCAGACGCCTCTTTACACAACCATTTTTGTACGTCATCCTCCCCTTGGCTGCCCTGACCCCGTGGCGGAGATGCAGGTCGTCCTCTCGACTTTGCAGCGTCCAGGCAACTGGTGGTACTCGCTTCCCTCCCGATGCATGAGAACTCGTCGACTCTCGGGAGAAAATACACCGATGCTTTGCTGACACCGTTCTCCGATCACTACTCTGATCAATCCAAGTTAGGCACATCCATCATCCACGCCTCGAAGTTCAATGTTCTCGACTTCTCCGCAGCAGATCAAAATCAGATGGATTAGTGAGAATGGACCCGCAGTAAAGTCACACCTGAGAGACGGAGATACGATCGCTAGTCGTCCTTCCGAATGCCCTTCCATAGACGGGTCTACGGAGATTGAACGGGTCGGGGCAGAGTATCTCGTTGGGCGGAGCACCAGAATTCGCAACACGAGGCGTTCAAGCATCCTAGCGTCGGACAGCCCCTGATTCCCGTCTTACAGCTTTAAGTAAGAGGGCTAAATGAAGAGAGAAGATGCCGGAATAGCGCCTCGATCATGCTTCGATGTGCAGCGTGGAAGCGCTTCTCTAGCATAAATAGTTATTGCGTGAAACGCCACCCATGTCACGTTGATTCATTACGTCCTTTTAGCGGAATGAAAGAGCACGAGTGTAAACCGGATTTAAGCCTCCACGGGAGTCTGGAAACATCCTTCCGAGCCGTAGCGTCTCTAGGGACTCGAGCATTATTGTGATCGGAATAACAGCATGACTCACTTGATCAGTCCACGGAACAGATACGAGGCATCCTAAAACACAACCAAGCGTGCGCTTCGCACATAGCGCTTGAAACCGACATGTGGCATAGACTCATAGTACAGGTGATTGTCGCTTACAAATATGATAGAATCCGATTCTGCCCCTACTCAACCTTGGGCTTGTCAGCTGGAGAGCCTCCTCCCCAATGACCGAACCAGCTCGAACGTCTCTTCTCCATGGCTGGTCTCTCACCACCCATTGGCGCATCCCTCGCCTCATCCCGTCCAATCTGATCATAAGAGCTCATTTCGATTCTCGAGCCTGAACTAGAGTTCCTCCCACTTGCATTGCCCCCTTCTCCGCTTGACCGAGTGTTGACGCTCTCGGAGGAGCTTCTCTGGCTAAGCGACCCGGTCGGCATGGAGACATTCCGGGCGGACAAGGCGGATGTGGATCCTCGATTTCGGCTGGCCGGGGTAGGAGAGCCTTGAGCGGCGAGGTATGTTCGGGATCGTAGGTACGGGTCGGTCTGTTCAGCGTTAGGTCGAGGAGTCGGCATGGACATGGTTTGAGGGACGAGGGATGCGACGACCGGGTCGATGCCGTCGGCAGAGGAGGCTGAGCGATTTCCACCCGATCGAGCCGCTGACGCTGCTGATTGAATAGCCGAAAGCGCGACCGGTAGGTACCTTGCTCGTCAGCTCGGTTGCGACTCGTCACGCGCAAAATTTAGCTCACTGTCCAGCATACCTCGCCATAAAGCTGAAAGCTTGTTGAGCGGCACCTGACGCCGGGTCCTGTAGGGAAGGAGGTTGTTGCATTCCAGCAGGGTATTGGTGGTTCACGTTGTAACCTGGCGCAGCGGGATCATGCCCTTGAGCTTGAGCCGACGATCCCTTTACATCAGCTGATAGGAATCCCAGAATGTATCCCGACTCACCCCCAGCTGAGATGCGATCCACTGCCATAACCACCCCAAGCTCCCAGACAAAGCGAGGGACGCTCTACCTCGTAATGAGCGTAAGAAAGAGTCAAGTTCCGCTTCATGTTCCCTGAATAGCGGTTCTAGATGTTCTTTAAAGATATATGTCGAGCCCTATCACCATCAGCGACCACCTTGTTCCTTCACGAGGTGTACTCACCTCGGACTGAGGAAGAGACAGATAAAGGAAGAAAGCGAACTTGGCTACAGAGTAAAACGGTAGCCTACAAGTCAGCGGCTTCATATAGTTTCGTGTGACATGCAAGTCGGGATTGGGGATATGATATTGACATTGAGTAACTTACCAGTTGAACAGCCATCCGACGGTAGATTCCACAGCGACCCAACAACCTACCACCGTCCAATACATCAACCACCTCTCCAAAGACCCTCCGGCGTCAGGATGATCAACAGGTAATGAGAGCGCTTTGTAAGATGCGTAAGCCGGATAGAGGAAGCAACATATCTGCCTGAAAAGGCATCAGCCTGTTGATTCGGCGGCAAAGTAAGAAGGGCCGGTATGGATCAAGGACTCACGTGCAGAGACGCGCAGCTAGCGTCCATGGCATCATCTTGTATCAGACTTGCTCTCGTTGCGCGGGCGTCAAAGTGATAGTCTTTTACTCGCGACGCGCAGGACTGCAGGTGCGTGATCCAGTTGGTGTACTCGCACCAGTTTGGAATTCGGTGTCGAGTGATCGACTTGTCACTTCTCGGTTAATCTCTCCATTCCGGGTGGCAAGAATTGCAATCGGGTGGCACATCAGAACTAGGGAAGGATAGGTCGCAGAAGGTCAACACTATGCCCAGCTTGCATATCTCAAGGCTTCCCATGCAGAGAAGCGTGATGTGATTCTATAGCTGATGATGATACCCAAACACCGCCCTTCCTCTTGGTGCACCCTGAGCTTCTCCAGCTGCAGCACCATCCCCGTCCACATCTTCCATATAACAGAACTTGAGATGATCGTCAAATGATCTGAACAACGATACCACGTTGAAGTACATCCGCGACCCAACAAACTCGGCGTCAAACTCTCTCGATAGTCTACTCCCACCCTCGTCAAATAGAGACGAGGTGAGTGTGATCTTGCATGGCACATTGTCCAAGTCGGGCGAGGTGGATGTGTTGAAATGGTGAACGGCTTGCTTGTGATCGCCAGTGACAGTCCCGAAATAGTCGTTAATGTACACTGCAGGCTTAAAAATCTTTGTAACCCCTCCGTTTGTCTCTGCCATATCGTCAGGAAGAAAGGTCAAAATCGTCCCATGGTCCGTCAAACCCTCCAGTCCGCTGGGATCGGACACGTCTTCATACCGGTTAAAATCCGGGATATTCAACACAACCCTTGAACACTTGTAGCTCTGGTCTTCGTGCTTGATTTCAGTGTTAGGGATCCTGAACAACAAGTCGCTCGCCGCGGAAAGCTGTTCCCCCTGCAGAAAGTCTTGCAGATCCCTGTCGCACCCTTTCTCCAGGTGAACAGTCGCTCGAGTAATCCATGGACCCGTCGTTTCCATTCCTTGAGGATCGTACCTGTAGTCTGCCTCAGTCTCCACGAGCCGCATCTTCCGCAGGACAATCTTCTCGGGAAATTCCTCTTCTTCCTCCACCAGAGAACATCGAGTCAAATCTGTGAAGGTGTCCCCTACTGCTGATCCGGTGCTGGACATCATTGAATCGACCCGAGCGTCCAGCTTCTTGATCGGCGGGTCATCTTCGTCTGATGAAGTGTCATCGGATTGTGGTCGTTTCAGGCTGTTGAGAGAGGTACATGAGGAGTCCATTCTGATGGTCGTTGCGATGGGAGGTGTGAGGGTGAAAATCAGGTAGTGTGATGAACTGCGAGGGAACACTCGTCCAAATACACATGCAGTGGGAGAACCGGGGCGGAGACTTCTTCTGACTCGAATCTTGCAATACATCGCTTGGCGGAGTCTTGAAAACTACAAGGCGATCGACCAAAATCCCCAGCCGCACCTATAGGTGTCAGTGTCTGGGTCTCCAGAAGCGGAGAGGAATCTCAAAGGATATGCGCAAACGACTTCCGTAAAGAATCACGACCGCGTATTAATCTGCCCAGATGAATGAGCAACGTCTTGACTTCGGCCGAAAACAGCTGAGGTGAGTGAATGTCAGCGATTCGGCGTGCGATTCTATGCGTATGGCTACATGTCCCAAAACTGCGCTCTATTCGGCTAAACATACAGTGCGAGTGTGAGGGGGTTGACCGAGAGGTAATTCTGCCAAGTCAGCTTGGTCAGTGTACAAATCAGTCCTTACCCCTTCTGTCATCCACTTCTCTTCCTGCGGAGTCAGCATGCGAGCTTGGTCCATGTTGAGTGCACTCACAATGAGGAAGTCCAGCGGCATATCCACCAGATGCCCTCTAACCTTACTCATCTCCTCCTTGACCTGCTGTAGAGTTAACGTCCTGTCTGCAACATGACCAGTCTGCCCATCAGCTTTCCGTACAAACTAGGGAGCACTTGTATACTGACCGAAATGCCTGCGTTTGGCTTCAGATACTCTGCGTATTGCTTCCAGTTCCGTATGGAGTCATTCGGAACTGGCCTGAAGACCTTTTCAAAGGCCGCCCTGTTTGATCGACCGGTGCCCACCCACAATCTCTCGAACTCGTCTGACAGGGGATCCTGAACGGCCTGGTCGGACTCTGATCCCCAGTCATACTCGTGAATGATGGGCGCAGGGTGCATAGCCGAATTAGGCTGCGTACTGCGCTCGAAAGCCGGTTGCGGAGGTACGAGACCGAGATGTTCTATTGTCAGATACGGTATGATTACTCACATGAACACTAACCTCGCATCAGCGTTCGACGCCAGGTCGTGGCCAAGCGTGAAGCCATGTATTTCTTCCCATCCATGACAGACTCGACCATATCTTGATCTTCCATCACCAAGGCGATCTCCGAATCATGATCTCCGTTCTGAGAGCGGTCGTTCAGATTGGCACTACCACATATCACCCGTCGATCATCCACGATCATGAGTTTACTGTGGATATAGCACAGCTGAGTGTTAGACCAGGTTCATCGAAAGATTGTAAGGATTCACCTCGGAGACATAGCAAGATAGCTCTTCCTCTTCCGTTCCTGACCACTGCTCATCGAAGAGGGAAGTCTTGTCCTGCATTGCATGCTGACCGACTGAACATGTTAGTAATGACACGGGGAAATGCTCTGCTGGACGTGCTGTTGTCTGATCTGAGCGTGTCAGCCACAAAACGAGGATCCAACTATCCACTCACATGTGCCTATCGCTTCGGTCAAGTCCGTTCTGGAATCGCTCGATGATCTCTTTCGCCTATTTGATCAGTCAAACGAATCATCAAAATTTCTATACACACTTTCGCAATAGTTGGAGGCAATTTGACTGCCTTCTCAACCGTGTCCTTCTTACCGATCTGGTCGACTTTTGTGGTCTGATCGTGTGGCTTCTCGATGTTCACGACCTCGTCGGTATCGCCTCGGACATCATCCGAGCCGACATACACTTTGGCAAGAGCGACTTGGGCTTCGTGGAAGGTGACACCAGACTGAGAGGTTGTCAGGTGACTTGCTCCTCCACGGTGGCCACTTACCCTCTGCTCCATCTGCCTGATCTGTTCCCACGGCGTGTTGATTCGATCATAACTCCTGAGGTTCCAGAACTACTCATCAGCTTGTGCATAGACAGTCGCACGCTCGGCACACCGATATATATTGCATTCTGCCAGGTAAGCACGACTCGCTTATCAGGTCAAGGCAGCTGCTTACGGGTCGAAACCGGCAGCTCGAACTCTCTCGAAGATGGAGTCACCCCCTCGGTTTATCGTACGGTACTATGATGAATTTGCGGCAAGACGGCAGGCATCAGCAAAACTTACTTGAGCCTCCATGATGGCCTTGAGACCAGACTGCGACTGAATATCACCTGGCTGTCATTGTCAGTAGATTCTACCTCATCATGAATCACTGACGAATGCACTATAATATCAGCCTTTTCTCGGTGCCAAGAACTCACGGAACAGCGGGAATGATGACAACAATCTTGAACTTTCGACCCTCTGACGCAGCCGAGATGATTCTTTCCACGATGGCCGCACCAATCTGGTTCTCCACCGGTTGTTTGTCGGAGCAGGCAGAAATGCTACAAGAGCGCGTCAATGCAGATCCGCAGCGATATGGTCACAAGAGCTTACACTAGCTATCAGCGTCCGATATCTGTGGAATATCGAAACTCACAGAATTGGTTTTCGATGTAAATGCAATGATTGGCTTCTCTTATCAGTCCAATATACGCCTCTGTCCGTCAGTCTCTTCACTCTGCCACGAGCGGTCTTAGAGTGCTCACGCTGGATGCTATCTTCTAGAAGTATACCATGACTCCAATCGGCAGCTGATCGGAGGACCTGGACCCGGCACGTCCCATCCGGCACAGGCTCACTCGCTCGAGGTGCTTCGGAAGGCGGGAAATGGTATGGATGATACAGCTGTCGTCCTCGCTTCTCGTCAGTCCCCTTCAACGTGGTATATTGGGCGCACCTCTTTCCACTCTGCCAGATGAGGGTGCTCGGCACGGAAAATGTTGTCCTTTATTCTCCTCTCTTCATCCTTCCTTGCTGCCACAATGTTCCAAGGGAAGGGCAGGGAGAGCCATTCCATCCGATGATCGTGCTTGTACTTGATCTTCTTGACAAAGTTCCACCTCTCGCAGAAATGCTGGACGAGATCAACGACACTTGGACCGACAAGAGTGATAGAGGTGTCGTGCCAGGGCATCCTGGGTGCATCTTGAATGGCGAGCGCGTTCGAGGTATACTTCTCGACCGTCTGGGGAGTGAGTTACGAATTAACGACTTCCGTAATCACTGACCTGGAAATCCATGATCCGAGAGTTGTTGTAGTCTGATTTCAGCTATACCAGCGATCCATCTCGATGAACACACCTTGACCGGGGAATAAGCTTTTGTAAAACTCGGTAGGATGTACATCGGCCAGTGGGTGATCGTGCGTGTCCCATCGACCATAGCAAGCATCGAGACCTCCCATGGCGGCAGCTCGATTGTCCACTACGCATAACTTCTCATGATGACTGAAGTAGTAGACCAATTCGCCTAACGTCAGCTTGGAAGGCGTTAGCTTGGGGATAGCTCACCTCCAGAATGATCAGGATGTCGCATACATGCGATGTTCTCGTGCAGGTCTTCCAAGGCGTGCTTGGTGTGCTTCGATGAGAGGGCCATAGAAGCTGTG
Source organism: Papiliotrema nemorosa (assembly GCA_032158125.1). Classification (NCBI taxonomy): domain Eukaryota; kingdom Fungi; phylum Basidiomycota; class Tremellomycetes; order Tremellales; family Rhynchogastremaceae; genus Papiliotrema; species Papiliotrema nemorosa. The sequence continues at coordinate 671,070 of JASKOT010000005.1, read as the reverse complement.
ACTTCTTTGTAGACCATCACGTAGATCCTGACACCCTCCTCCGCCTTTCGCTGGAGCAGCCGGTCCAGCCGCCATTCTGGAAAGTCTGCTGCGGGACGTCGGAGCTAGTCGTCAGCCAATTTACTCGCAGATCGTTATCTCGCACCTGTAATTCGGGAGAAAGCCACCAATCAAGTATCATGATGGTCTGAGTATCAGCCAGATTCCGCGTATACCTTCAATGTCACCTCTTTGGCGGAATCGATCAGTTCTGATAAGGCCCAGAAGTAGTCTGCCATCAGCCATATGCCGTCTAGATTTGGGAATGAAACAGCACACACCATGTCCATCGATATGCCACTTCACTACATTTCCGTCCCTCTCCCCAGCAAAACTCCTAAATCTATGTCCGTCCCTTATCGCCTCCATCTTCCTATCCACCTCCTGCTCCCACTCCTCATCATGTCGATGATTAGGATTCCAAGTTGTCTTTACCGCTACGCCTAGTCGAGATAGATCACTGGTAAGATTGTCGACCTTTGATCTGAGCTTTGAAAAAGGGTGTGAGACGGGATTGGGATGTTTCCCTGCATCCGCTTGTGGGATGGACATGGCGGTGGTGGTCTGTGCGGAACTTCACCGGCTGTGAAAGGGGCGGGCAGATCTTTCCGAGACGCTCGTATGAGTGATGAACACTTTGTGATGCCTGGATTGTCCCAGTACTATCCGTAGCGACTGCGATGGAGTATGAGATGCTTGTCGTCGAGATATCACACGAGGAGCGACCTTTCTACCTTTCATGGCCCGCAAATAGACGAGAGATCGACGTCATGTCCGACTTGATTGATTACGTAACTTGTGTTTTTCCCCCGTCGGCGCGTGCAAAAGACGCGTAAAGACTTGTTCAACATGAAGTAGATCTCTTGATAGATTATCTGAGGAAGGAAGCTTGACTGGGATACACGAAGAACTCGGGATACATACTCGACTCGGACAGCAACGACTCACCTTTGAGACGGCAGTCCCAGCAGCAGGCACTTCTGTTGTGTGCTTTGGGGACGGGGCATAGCTCAAGTATGCCATTAATCTCGCCCCCAGCGCCAGGACTAGGTTCGACCGACTTGACCTATATCAATGCGTACAACTCGATCGTCTCCCGGGTCCATCAAAGTTCAGGATCCGGCTCTGGTGGTGTGGTCATATTGGTCGGTACTGATGTTGTGAGTATCTTCGAAGTATGCCAGGGATCAGCTCATCGTATAGGACGGTCTACTAGCGTCGAAAATTCTGGTGTCAATGTTCAAGCAGGATGACGTCCCATATCGACTAGTACCTGTTGGTGGCTATTCTGAGCTCGAGGCCAGACGTGATGAAGCTCTGGCTTCCGAGGAGGTAAGAGAACTCTCTTGGCCCGCTGGGGCTATGCTAACGAACAGCTGCATACACTCATATTGCTGTCTCTGGGATCGCTGTTACCCCTCACTACCTACTTTAACCTGCCTCCGCATTGCCATTTACATATCATTGACTCGCATCGGCCATGGAATCTGCAGAATCTGTTCGGGCTGGACTTTGTGGTCAATGACGAAGGAGACGCAATAGGAGAAGGTAGGGTATGGGTATGGGGAGACGGGGAGGAAGATGCCCTGGGCGATGTCAAGAAGTCTTGGGAGGCTTTAGAAGTGGGTGATTGCAGATAACTCAAGCTGACGAGCAGTATGAACCGTCTGACAGTGGCTCAGATAGTGATGACAGTGACGAGGAGGATGGAGCTGAGCAGGGCGAAGAGGCCGATGAGGAGGATGGGGATGAAGGAGAAGAGGAAGAGGGGGGAGAGGGATCAGGCGCAGAGAGTGAAAACTCACATGATGGCTCTCCCCGGCGCAAAAGGCGGAAAGGCAGTGTAAATGGCGCTGAGAAGAAACGCCGGCGGGAGGGCGAGGATGATCGGGTAAGCTGGATTGGAATGCAATCGATCGGAAGCTGACATGCAGCCCCGCAGACTGCCCAGAGCCATCCGAGAAGCTCATTATGATCGGGTCCAACGATACTACGAGTCGGGCACATCTAGCGGGATGTCTGTCGCTCAGATACTGTATCTCTTTGCGACAGTCCTCGAGCGGGCAGACAATGACCTGCTATGGTACGCTATCCTCGCCATCACATATCAATACACCGCCTCGAAGATAGACCGCGATCGATACGAGGAATTCCATTCGATGTTCACAGACGAGGTCGCTCGCCTCAATGCGGTGCCGCTAGGAGCCAAGGTGCCGAACCCAGACGATAGGAGTATAGCTCGTTCAGAAGAGCTGCGTTTCATGCTCTTCAGGCATTGGAACCTGTACGACGCAATGCTGCATTCCGGATATGTGGCGGGGCGAATGGGTATATGGCGAGAGAAGGGCCGGAAGAGACTACAGGGTTTGCTGGCGAAGATGGGGTGAGCGCTGACTCGGGCTCAATTGAGAAGCGCTGACGCGACAGTTTTTCCCTGCAGCAATGCCAGCAAGCTTACGCGCATATGGACACGGACCTCAAACGCCAGTTGCCATCGAGACTGGATAGTATAGCGCCAGAATATGGCTTGGTTGAACTATCTTACCCGTCATTCACGCGTACATACGGCTTGCAGCTGGTCAACCTATCAGCGGCCGACGCCGTGGAAGGCTTGTCAGCGTTGCTCGAGGCGGCCAAGGGGGTCAGACTGGAAATTGAGAAGGAAGGGGGAAGGAATGGGGGAGAGTGGTTTGGGGGGACCAGAGCTTGGTCAATCGGACGAGCGGATGAGGACAAGGAGAATGTCGATCCGCGCAAGGACGTAGAAGAGGAAGGGACACAAGTGAAGAAGAAGGAAAGATCGTCCCATGTTGCGAATTTCTGGATCGCGTATGATGCTGTGGAAGAGTGAGTCACGAGATTGATTTTGGATCCGGCTGATCGTACAGCATCACATTGCTCCGAAAGTCACTACCCCTCGCAATGGCCTTGCACCGTACGATCATACGGCAAGGTTCGTCACTGCTGGAAAAGAACACCATACGCCCTTTGCGTACATTCCGCTTTTGTCTGTTGAAGGAGGGTCCGGATTTGCGATTGTTCGTGCAGCCACCCACTTTGTCCCGGTTGGCATTATGGCTCGTCGATGCGACACGCGATCGATGGGCAGAGAGGGACTCGAGGTCGGGCAAGACTGTCAAATCTCTGCCATTCGTCGTGGCTTGCTTGAACGAGGAGAAAGGGACGTATCTAGTGGTCGGGGTGACGGGCGCGCCAGAGTTTGGAGACGTGAGGAAGAAGTGAGTGACTTTGGGAGGGATTGGTGACTGAGCTGACGAGATCAGTAAATTCGGCTTGGCGTTTCAGCAAGCTGCAGAAGAGAGTGGAGCGGGCGCGAAACACGACATGTTTGATACTTCAGTAGTCGAGGTTAGACAGGAGGATCTGACGGGGTTCATCGAGTGTCTTCAGCTGCAGTCGAGTTGATGGGTTGCGTGGATGGCCACCTTTGTAGCATTTGCTGTCGCATGCCATGTTGTACCTATGCACGCATCATGATCGCCTCAGATGAGTGTGCCAAATAACGCGTCTCCGATATCTGGTGTGTGTATGTGTGCATGCAGGCAGTCAGGGTGACTCCCTCCAGAGCGCACCAAAAGAAAGAGAAAGTCACGTGAGTATCGCAGTAAACTCACAAATCACGTGACAGTGTGCGGCGATAACTTTGAGCGATCAGCGGCGTTATCTCTCTGTCGAAGTGACGCGTGTTTGGTTCGGGGGGTCCAAGTAGACGTATATATACAACTACGCCTGTTCTCCTTCTCCATCTTCACCAACAACCGTTTCTTGTCACTTTCACCCCGACTTTACTCACCACAACCCCAAACCCCAGTTCACAATGGCCCGAACAAAGCAGACCGCCCGAAAGTCCACCGGAGGAAAGGCTCCCCGAAAGCAGCGTGAGTTGCCATGTCTCCACCGTTGCATCATGAGCTGAGCCTCTTTAGTCGCTACCAAGGCTGCCCGAAAGAACACTGGCTCCAAGTCTGCTGCTACTGGAGGTGTCAAGAAGCCCCACAGGTACAGGCCCGGTACCGTTGCTCTCCGAGAAATCCGACGATACCAAAAGTGAGTCACTCCAGTCGATACCTATACACCCTCCCACGCCGCCGCCTACATTTGCTTAGATGAACACGTACTGACAACAGATCCACTGAGCTCCTCATCCGAAAGCTCCCCTTCCAGCGATTGGTCCGAGAAATCGCTCAAGACTTCAAGACCGACTTGCGATTCCAGGTATGTCATGCACTTTTGCTCTAGAACAGTCGCTGATCCCAACTCAGAGCTCTGCGGTCCTAGCTCTCCAAGAGGCTTCCGAGGCCTACCTCGTCTCCTTGTTCGAGGACACCAACTTGGCTGCCATCCACGCCAAGCGAGTCACCATCCAGCCCAAGGATCTCCAACTCGCTCGACGACTCCGAGGAGAGCGATCTTAAGTCTAAGTCTGAACCAGGTCTGGATACGTTTTGACGGGACGGAGAAGGGAGGGATGATGATGGCTGTGTGCGCCTTTTGACCCACTTTTGTTTTTGCTCTTTTACTTTGGTGCTTGTTGATCGGGTTGAGCATTTTTGATGCATCGTATAGCTCCCCGCCATGATTTGGTCACATGTCGCAGCTGAACCTGCGCATCGAGGATACCCCAGATCCCCATGGCAGCTGCAGAATGCAGGATCAGAGGAATTTGTTTACATTTTGTCGATTGTCGCCACCCAAATCCTACGTCATCTCCAAGATGCAGGATGAAATCTCATGTTCAGTTCATTTCCTACCCGACGTAACCTTGATCCACTGTCGATCCGCAAAATGCCTCCCAAGGACGGGGCGCGGCTGGATGCGATACCCGCTACTGCTACACTGGCGCTTCAAGACTGGCTCAAATTGCTCAATACGCGAGGCGTCGATATGCGGGTAGCCATGTCTCTCGCGGCCAAAATGTACAATAGCCACAATACCAAGGAGAGGTTGGAAAAGCTCGATGCGAAGAAACTCACCAGTGTCATACCTGACAAAGACGCCAGGAGGACAGTGGTGAATGCCGTAAAGAACATATCGTCGGGCCAGGTGGGCTTACCCCACTCGAACCATAAGTCAGGGGCTGATGGTTAGCCGATGAACAAGAAACGCACGAGAGATTCAGATCTTTTGGAACCATTACAAGAGGGTCAAGAGGATCTTCCAGAGTCTCTCGACTTTCATCCTATACTTGATCCAGAGGTCAGTCACCTTCGCGTCGTCGAGTGGCCCTCGCCCATGCTGGGGTCATGGCTGACGGAATAGGAACTCATCCCCATCTCCATCAGCGTCAATCGAGCACCGGTCAAGACCGCATTGGCCTATACGGTAGCTATGAAGCTCGGGTTCGACGTGCAGGAAGCCTTATCCATCGCACATGTCTATGTCCATCTGTCAAGTCTCAAACACGCTTTGATGCTGGGAAACATCCTAAACAAGGAAGAGACCAAAGAAGCTCAAGATGAATTGGCAGAATTACCAGGGGATGAAGGAAAGGGTAGATGGTATTCCAAGCCGTCGGAGAAGAAGAGGAAATTAAGACCTGGAGAGAAGGATGAGAAGGAGGAACAGACCAAAGCCATCGGAAGCTCACAGCCTTGGGTCGGGATTTTACGTGCAAAGTAGGTTCAAAGCTTGCAGGTAGCCGCGGTCTAGCTAATGGTAGAATCCCCGTGATAGAGAGACCCGATGGAACATGGAGAGCGATTCAAAAGGGTATACCGGTCCAGCCGTCAGTGGTGAGTCGTACTACAACCTCGACAGGCGCTCTTCTCATGACAGGCATACCTATACATCACGCGGGCGTTTAAAAAGTACACGCCGCACGTCATGGGAGCCCTGAAGCTTTTAGCGGACAGTTATACCCCCGAAGAGCTGAATCGACTGGGTCTGCACATGTATGTGAGTCGACCCCTGCGTCTCATCTTGGAGTCAGGCTGAAAGATAAGAATGCCTTCAAACCAGAAGTGGAAGAATGGGGCCAGAGAGCTACCCTAGAATGCGTCAAGATACTCGATCAAATGAAAGCGCCTGTATCGGACGATGTAGAGGAAATGGCCAAGAAAGAAGCAGAAGAACCCCACACGAATGGCTTAAATCGGACGGCAAGTATGGAAAAACCGATCAGTACCGCTATTCCTTCTTCGGATCCTGCCGACTCAGATTCCGTACTCAGTGAACCGCCAGAAGAGGCAGAGGCAGAGGATGATGCGCGACCACCGAGGAAGAAGCAGATGACAGTGGAAGAGTATGAAGCCATGTTGGATGCGGAAGATGCGGAAGGCGGGTTTCTCGAAGCGGGAGATATCGCACCTGCAAGGTGATGATGGGAACAAGAGGTGCATGGAGGGTCACGACTACAGGTGTACAACAACTAGAGTCAAAGGTGTCCGGGGCGGAACGAGCCGTTTCAAGCCATTGATGAATACCAGCGAGCGGTCAACAATCCCAGAGGACTCGACATCGACAAGCAGGCTAGGCGGTCAGAATGCCCCGGCGATCAATATGCCGCGAGAAGAGAAGGAGCTGGGTGGACGACACGCTGAGAGAATGCCTGAGGGCGCAGCAATGTCATCGAGTACCAGCTTGCGGAGCCAAAGTGGGTGGAGGGGTCTTTGATCATGGAACATGTTGGGTCTGTCAGTATCAACGTCAGTAGTATCGGGTGACAAGCCATGCATGTCTGACGGCATCTACCATGCTCGTCGATGCCCTGGACCCTCGCGCAAAAACACGGCGAGGTCGGGTCGCAATTCCGTTCCAGCGGTATTGGCAAACTATCCGTCAGTTTGGATACACGTATTCTCTGGTCAACTCACGAGAACACCTAGTTCCCTTCCTCCCGCTTCCCACTGTCGCTCCAAGATCGGCCGGATCACCTCGGCCACTAATATGTTCACCAATTCCCGCGCTTCTGCAGGGGCTTCTCTTCGCCATAGCAAAATGTTTCGCAAGAGCTTCACTCTTTTCCGCAGGAACCGACTCATTGCAATCTGACCTTCCTGCTTCATTCCTAGTGGAGGAGCACTACCCGCCATTGCGGCTCCGACAAGCGTCGCGAGAGAGACAATGTGGTCACTGAAGACCGCCATGATAGCTTTGAGTAACGCCGTGTACTTTTTGCTCTCCTTCCCAGTGAGATCGGCAACAACTTCGACTAGGTCGATCGCCCTTCTTGTCTGGGGTGCCGAGTATGGATCGTAGGCACCAGCCTCAAAGTGCTTGGTAAGAAGCGGGACCACAGCCTTTTGTACCATTTCAATGACTAGATCGCCGTCTGGGCCAAGTGGTGGCTCATCGTCCAGGTCCATATCGTCGTCATCGTCTCCATTTTGGGCCGCAGGGCGATCGATCTTTGGCCGAGAATACGCATGGAGGGCATGAAACCAGTCGAATGACTCCAGCGCTTTCAATGCCTGCTCGTCAGGTAAATCTCACAAGTGAACACGAAGAAACTAACGCGCAGGGGCTCCCAGCCTATCATCTCTCCCCGAGCGTAAAACTCCCAGGCCTGGACCATGGACAGTCCACCAAAAGCGCCGACATACTCATCCTCATACCTCCTTCTCCAATCTCCAAACTTCACCGCTAAACCTTTCTCGGGATCTCTGAAGTCTTCGGCTCGTACATCGTCCAATAGACTTCGAACACGTTTGCCCAAGTCCCGATGTGCATCTTCATAATCCTCTGCGTCACCTTCTGCCAAGGTTGAATCGGTCGAAAAGCCTTCTTCGTCTTCTTGCTTAACCTTCCTCTCTTGACGCTTACTTCGTCGCGTGTTGCGTTCTGAACGCCGCGCTCGGCGTACAGCAGAGCTAGGTCCAGCTTCGGCCGAAGTGGTACAACCCAGATCGTCGACGCTTGCGTCCGCAGGTACGGGCAAGGGAGTGCCGAGGAACAAGGTCAGATCGTCCTCATCATCTGCCCTACGTCGTTTGTTGGTCATTTCCGCTCTTTCCTTCAGATGGTGTACTGCGTCCCCCTCGATGTTCTCCAACTTGGGCATCTGTCGTGAGTGAGAGCCCATACTGTTGTCCGAACAACTCACCTTCTCCTCCAGAAACCCGCCGAGGAGATCGACCCATTGCCTGAAGCCTTCTGCCCATTCTCGTTTACCCTCCACTCGCTCGACTTCTACACGCAGATCTTTCTCTTGCTCCTCGAGGATAGCAAGATCCCTCACGGCGACTTCCAGATTATGCTCTGCTTGGACTTGAGTCGATTTGATCTCCTTGATAGCATGAGCTATCCGAGCCGAAGCGGAAGAGATGGTCGGTAAAGGTCTAGCTACCGGTACTGCTTGTCAGTTTGATCCTTGCCTAAGTATTGTGTTTCCACTCACTTAGAGCAGGAGTGTAAGCCTTGATGGGCTGCGCTATTGGCTTTTCAGGCTCCCAAGTACCTCCACGTCTGACTTGAGCTTCTTCCCACTCTCGTGTCTCCTCGTCATCCTCATCTTCCATCTCGCTAGCAAATTAGCTAGATTCTCTACATTGCGGACGTTCACGCTCACCGATCATCAATCAATTCCCCAATCTCTCCTTTGAGTCTCCTAGCTGCCGACTTGTTTGCCTTTTTACCTAAAAACAATCTATCGTTTGACTCTGTATAATCTGCCAATTCTACTCATCAGCATTGATCCTTCCATTGCCAGGTCTGTGACCCACCTTCGTCCCCTTCTTCACCTTCATCTTCCTCTCTCATCAATCTACTCTCTGGATGAGGTCCCTTTTCTCCATCCCAGACTGCAATTTGACCCCCTCCGAGGGCTATATAATCTTCACTCTCCACTCCCCTTTTGGCGGTATTGATAGCTGCCTGTCGTTTCATCCTTGCAGCTGCTATTGCCGCATCGTCAGGTATCCCAGCCGTCGTATCTTCCTTTATACTCGCTGCGTATTTATCTCTGGCCATGGAAGAAAGACCCCCATTCGTCGCATAAGGGGTGGACGTGCCGTTCCTATTCTTGTTATCCATCGAGTCGTCCATATCTTCATCCTCCTCATCTTCCACCCTAGGCGCCTTGGAGGGTGTACTCGCCTTGAGCTGTGAGAGATACTCCTGAGAATAGATGCTGCTTCCCGAAGGTCCCGCTGGGCTGTTCGAAGTGGAGTGCGAATCGGAAGTAGGTGTCGAAGGGAGTTTTATAGATTGAGACAATAACGATTTCTTGGGTTTAAAAGGTGTACTCGAAGTCTCCTCATTATCACCTCCAAAACTCAATCTTGACCCTTTTCCCTTCTTCTCCTTGCTTTGTGCCTTTTTGCGCCGCATCACACTCCCGCTTTCCTCGTCTTGGTCCATAGAGGAGGGCGTACCAGGTTGCGGGTCAGAAGAGGAGACGACGGATTTGGCGAGTGGGGAGCCGGAAGTCGCGGCATCATCGTCGGTGTCCCTTGCCCTGATAGACGGGCGAGACTTCGCCCTTTTGATGAACATAATGTTCGGGTATAAGTGTGGTGTGAAGACAGAGATGTAAATGTAGCAATACTGAGGTCGAGTGTACTCGCACAAGTTTGGGTGGCAAATGACGGGTTGTCGAAGACATCTGCTCGTTCTGCTCTGTCCTGTCGAGGAGAGAGATCAAGGAGAAGGATCTTCTGCAAGATGCATGTCGCTGCACATGCTCTACACTCCCATCTTAAAACTCATCCTCATCCACCTGTATAGCATCTGGGTTGACGGCCCCATTGACCACCCCTCCCTCTCCATCCCCTTCCTCGACTTCTACATCCACCTCTGCGGGCGCAGCGTTGGTCTTGCCCAATGTGGAAGCCACGAAAGCGGGTGCAGCCTTGCCTGTTCCTGCATTCATACTCCTCTCCATAGCAGCCATGGGGTCCGCCGCATCCTTGGCTTCTTGCGCCGCAACTTCTGTAGGTTTGGATGTTCCTTTGCTCGCTGCTGCCGCCTGAGCAGCAACAAACGATGCTTCTGTATTGTAGGAAGCCTGGACAGCTCGCTTGATACGAAGCATCTCCCTGAATGTATCCTCTGATCCAGTGTCGACTGCATGTCAGTCTCATCACAAGGCTAGAATTCAAGAACTCACTCTCGAAGCTGTTCCACTCTTTCCAGAAATCGGGCATAATTCGTGGATCGCAGAATTGACTCGCATGAGCGTAAATAGCTCTTGCTCGGTCGATTTCTCCCAATTTCCTCTCCATCTGGGCGAATCTCCTGCACATCTCGGCCGTCTCTCGATCCGGCAACGAATCCAAAGCTCGCTCGTAGATGGGTCGAGTGGCAGGCAACCCAAAGTTGGCTGTAGCCTTGGCGATATAGATGGTGAACATTTCGAACTTGTCGGAATCTTGCACGGCAGATGCAGCTCGATCGTAGATGCCCATGGCCCGTTTCGCAAGACCGTGCTCCTCTTCCAGCTTGGCATACATGAGGAACAAGGGTTTGCAGAACTTTTGCGGGCAATTCTCGAGGGCTTGTTCGAACAAGTCTCGTGTTCGCTCCAGCTTTTTCCCGCCGTAACGTTTGACGAATTTGGAAAGGTAGATGTTCCAGATCTCAAAGGCGACCGGGAAATGAAACAGCTCGATACCTCTTTCATAGACCTGACTATGAGCTTGCTGACCGTGCTGGGAAAGTATGAGCTCACCTTGAACGACTCTTCAAAGTACTTGTTTTCCTCCAAGAACGCGGCGTAGTTGACAATCACTTGCGCATTGGCAATCTTCAATTCCATGATCTTATCGTAGACCGCTTTCGTGGACTCGACTGTCCCGATTGACTCCTCGAGATCAGAGTAGAATGACCACAGTTTGAGAGACTTGAACAGCCTTTGTTGAGGGGTGAGGTTCTGTTATCAGCTTTGTCTGTCCAGGACGAGGGTCCTTACGTCATTGTAGAAGTCGACCTTGGTGTTCTTGGGCACTGTCGTAGCGCGCTGTAACAACCTGACCGCCTCTTCGTAGTTTCTGCAAGTCAGTATAGAACTTGTATGGTTGGCGCTTATGCTCACTCGTTACGAAGCTCCATCTCGGCCCATTCACACCAAATCTCTGCCAACTCGTCGACAGTCTTGAATGGCACTTTGACCGCCTTTTCGAATATCTTCCTCGCCTGTTCCAGATCAGGCTCATTTTTCGACTCTCCTGTCTCTGGATCCTTTGATCCCCCCTCTTCGTAGAATTTGGCAAAGTTGACGTAAAGCGGGTACAGAGGTCCAGTCGCTTTTCTCGGTACAATAGTGTCCAGGGCTTTGAGGTACGTCTCCACGACCTTTTCGTCGTTGTCGGCATACAGGGCAACTCGTTTCTCCCATTCGACCACTTCGTTGAGGTTTCGCCGTAACAAGACCTCGTTGACCAGGAACGGCCGGCGGTCCATCAATTCCTCGAAATCTTTCATCCTTTTATCCAAATCCGCCTCGGTCTCTTCGACGTCGAAGTCTTCGTCTTCCAGATTGTCTTCATCCGCGACAGCGTCCATCAATGTCGAAATCATAGTTTCTGAAAACTCGGCATAGGCATCGAAGATTTGGGTAAAATCCCGAATAGTGACTACCGTCGCTAGACCTCTCTCGAAAGTCGCACTGGCTCTTTCAAACTCGGCCCGCTTGATCCAATACGTTGCGAGACCGGTCCACAGTCGACCAGCTTGGTCTTTGTAGACATGCAGTCCGTCTTTCTCGACGATGCTTTCCACATCAAGCAGGCGAGAGCTCGATGGATCTGTATCCTCGTCGTACGTCTCCACTGCGACAGCCTTCGACTTTCGAGCCCCGGGAGGCGGCTTCACAGCCTGAGACGCGGTGCTTGCGAGTAGTGCCGGTGGTCCTGCAATCCTCATCAGACGGCCTTCAACGCTGGCCGGCTCCTCTGCAGGCGCATCATTGGCGGATTCCTCGTCTCCTCCGTTTGTGGCTTGTTGCGCTCTGGTAGCTTGCGCTTCCCGTAGAGCCAGGGTTTCCTCCTCGCTCAACCCTACATCCTCCGCATATTTCTCTACCAGCTCTAGGAAATCGACGAACAGTTGATACGGCGATTTGCCTTCTTCTGCGGTGTACTGATTGTTTGCTGCTTGGCGTGAGATGAGCAGGAGGTATTTGGCGGCAGTGAGAGGTCTAGGTGGTGTCGAATCCAGCAAGTAACCGATATGCCTCTCTGTCAAAGACGAATCGATCTGTCCGTTAAGGCAATTCTGGGCTATCAAGGGCGTGTGTCCAAGACTCACCTTGAGGAACCTCCTCCAAACCCTCTCACCAGCATCTCCGCCTACCATCTCTGCCCACCTAAGGTACATACCCCATATCCTTCCGTGCAAACTTGGCGGCAACGTCCTGAGCGCCCTGTCAAATGTCCTCCTCGCGTATGTCCTCTTGAATCCAGCGGGACAATTGGGGTGTAACAATACCGACAAATGGGTAATCCAAGGAACGGGTAGATGTGACAGCCATCCAATCATCCTCTCTCCGGTCGCTATCAGACTCTTCCACTCTTCATATCCCACGACTCCGTCCAGACCGCCTTTCCATTCGTGCGCATCCTCTACTCCATCCAACACTTCCCTCACGTTTGTTTTGTACGCTGCACCCCGTTTGGCTTGTTGAGCTCGAGCTTTCTTTGCATCTTCCGTCAATTCGCCCAAGACGTATGCTTGGCGAGTGGAGATGTACGACTTCCATAACTTGTAACTCGTAGGGAAGATGGCCAGGGCTCGCTCATATATCGACACGAGCTGTTGTAGACCTTCCCTAGCGACAGGCGAAGAAAGGGGACCGAGGAGTTGTTCTTCAGGTGAAGGAGAAGAAGTGGAAGGCGGAAGCGCTTTTTCTATACGATCTTTGATTTGAGAAGTATAAGAGAGCCATGATCGAAGGTTTTCGGGGTTGTGTAGGAGGTCTTCTTCCGTTGCGAGATCGGCAGAAGAGATCAGGTGTGGATGGGTGAGGGGCGTCGGTATAGGGAAAGTGATGGGGAATCGCGACGACAGCGAGGCGATGAGATCACCCTCTGATTCAGACATGATAATCGACGACGATCCTGTCTGTTTGCGCTAACAAGCGATCGACCGAGGGATGTCAACAGTTGTGATGTGTGCAGATGGTCTACGGCGCAGATAGTTCAGTTGAAACTCCCCTCGACACCCTAAATGCGGGGTAGATTTAAACTCTATTCCTCCTCTTTCACCGTGACTGTTGGTTGACATCGCATAAGTAGTTTGTGCGGCCAGCATTGTTGTGCTGTGACAATGTGGATGATTAGAAGACACATCTACATGGTATATAAAGCACTGCTGAGTTCACTTGCCATCAAGCGAGTATCGGAAACTTCCTGCCTCATCTTGCTCGCCACTTGACCGTTTGTTGCACCTTTTTCAGAGCCCGCACGGCTCTCGCGGGTGTTGATCGCCCCTCAGATACATATGACTAGCATCTGATTATCAAATGCATGTTTCTTAAACATTGGTCACCCGCTTGACATTGCATCCGAAGAGTGAAGCGCCTTCCCTTCCCGCCATCCTAGCTCTTCAACATCGTGGTAGAATCCCATCGTCCCGGCCGGTCCATGATGATGCTCACTACATCAACCAAAATCACTCGTCACTCCAGGCTACCTCCAGGGGATAATGGACGCACCACGACAGACTTTGAGGGGGCGGTCTCATATTTCGACTTCGTGTTTGGACAGCCTACCGACACTCGGATCATCCTCGTGGCGAATGATCAAGCAGCCTTCGAGACAAACACCGAGGTTCTCTCAGCCCATTCTGATTTCTTTAGAAGTCTGTTTTCCTGACCTCATCTTCACGATCCCCAAAGCAAGACACCTATCCTTCATCTCGACGAAACTCCCCCTCAAGTCCTACGTCTCTTGCTTACACTCGTACACCGGCAATCCCCTATTGACTGGTTGTCGGGCAAGGAGGAACTTGATAACAAGCGCATACAAACTTTGATAAGGGAGCTCTTCATTTTCGCCAACAAATTCGATTTCAACAACCTGGCTCAACTCCTAGCGTGGCGACTGCCGGATTTGCCATTCAATCTCTTCGCTCTCGCCAATCCACCACTCTACGGATCACCCATCAATCTGCAGGGTCCGAGCTCCACCTTGAGCTTTCAAGATCTCGGTATATCGGAGAATGTGAGAGACCGACTCTTCCACCCAGACCCGACCATCATTTGCGGCCTGTGCAAGCTGCAGTTGAATCGGCAAAGGTGGCGACACCATCTCGAATTGCTCATCAAGACTGAGCAAGAATTCGAGAATGATTCCAACAAATTCCCCAAAGGGTGTAGTCCGGGCAAGGGAGGTAGCAAGAAGCCACCCTGCCCGACCTATATGACATTCAAAGGTGCATTCGATCGAGCCCGACAAGCCACCGGTGATGCTGTCTTGCGGGTTCTCGAAGAGCCTTCTCCAATTGGTGGTAGTGTCACAGCGAGAATCCAGATCGCTATCAAGCAAGGTATTCATTGCCCGATCTGTTCAAATAGGATGTTCAAAATGGTCCAAAGATCCATCTCAAAGTTGCACAAGCAAGGCTGGGAAGTCTCAGAAGACGACGGTATGTCATCAGTCCATGCACCGGAAATTTGCTGACATCCAGTCGCACCGTTCCTGGCCGGACCATCAAAGATTCCAAACTATCTTGAGTGGTTGGGGACGATCATTGACGTGGAGAATCGGATCTTGGTCCTGTCTCAAGATACATCAAGTCGACTCTCCAGGCTGTCCATTGGAATAGACGTCGCGGACGCGTCACCTCCCCATGCGGCGCGCCGATCCAGCTTGCTCAATGCTCGCATGACTTCGGAATGAGACGGAAATGGTATATATCATATTTTAACGGCTACCTAGGCAGTCGAGCAGGTGACCAAGGTTTAAGAGGGTCACTCCAGGCGAGATCTTGGCTTCTTGCATGTTGGCACCATGTGATCCCTATCCTTCTGCGAGATACAGTCCTTCATCACACTGCACAGCATGTCAGTCGCATGTTTGGCAATAACAGCACTGATACTAGCATGTAGCATGTCGTGAGCGCTGTGTCAGGCTTTGAGCGATGACGAGCTGGTCTCGACGTTTGGCCGATGGTGATGCATCGATCCCCTCCTCTACAGGTTGAACTGCGACTGTACTTGCGATCGACTGGTGACTGAGGCTCCTTCAATTAAATGATGATGACCTCCTAGGCGTCTACCCAAAAGCAGCAGTCATTCTCCCTCCCTCTCTCTTCCCCGCCCTTTGCTTCCCTCCTCCCTCATCCCTATCAATAACTTCCTCGGTGCCTTCCCATCCTACCTTCTGCTTCGCCCCCGAGGGGATGTACTTGTCACTGAGTGGCATTGATGTTGTTCAGTTGAATCCCGTATGTCGGCGAGATCTGGGAAATTCGGATGCCAGATATGTCCAGCTGGCTTGATGTCAAGAGAATGTATGGGAAAAGAAGAAGGAAGTAAAACTCTGGATGTCGGCAGAGTCGCGAAAATATAACTTATAGAGGCTGGTTCCAATACAGGAGTCGTGGAAGATGGAGACAAGATCAACGGTGGGCACCGGAGGACGAAGGAAACCCAGAAATGCGTGACGCAGAGGTCTCTCGAAAGAGATCGACGGTGTGGTGAAGATCAACTTGAGATCGCGGAAATGTAGATTTAGATGCTCGATCAAACGGGCGAGGGGAACATGGTGATACAACATGAGAAAAGAGCGTGATGAGGATCCGATCCGTAGCTGCACATCAAAAGATGCGAGCTATCCCGTCATCGATCAAAAATCGTCGAGATCGGGTTTGGGCAGGCTAGCTGCGTGAGGCGAATTGTGAAATGTCGGTCCCGCATATTTAATCCCTGCCGGCGTGGAAGCGCCCATCGGTGCAGTTGGCGTGCCCGAGTTGGACACTTTTCCAATTCGAGGGAACTCGCCTTGCAGAAGAGGGAGTGCAGCGGCTGGCGCCATGTTGCCTGGAAGCTTAGCAGGGGTTTGAGGTGGTCGGTTGACATTCATCCCTGTGTGGAAAGGTTGATTGTGGTCGAATGTGGAGATTGGCACATTGTCCAAGGACAATCTGCGGGTGTGGCCAGGACGAGGCACCAAGGGTGAAGACGCCATACCATTTGCGATTTGGTTCAAATGCACAGTGGATGAAGCAGGTCGAGAGCGAGATTTCCTTTCGGAGTTGATGCTGGACCCTGACTTTGGCGTAGATTTATTGGACCTTCGCGGAGAATCCTGGGAGCTGGAGGAGGACTGCAATTGCTGCTGCCACTGCAAGCTCAGCACTATGAGGGTTTGACAGACACAATGGACTCACAGTCAGTGCTTGGGTGGTGGACGGTCGCTCCAGAGATGGCATTTCCCACACTAAACTCTCATCGCCCTGTCCTTTCTTTCCTTTGCCCTTGCCCTTGGAACCCTGCTGTACCTGCTGCAGAGAGGGGGAAGCGAACAATTTCCCGGTTCCAGTTGGAAGACTTTGGCTCAGAGATTCAGTCTCAAAGGCGTCGTGCGGTTCATAATCGTTTAATTGCTTGATAGGTGTATGATTTACAGGCTGCGAAGGTTGGGCTGATCTGGATGGTCGGGATGCTGATAGAGCAGAGATTGGTTGGGCTGGCGAGGTTCCTATCGAGGGGAAGGAGTCCAGCTGGTCACCCTTGCCTTTGCCCTTCTTGCGTTGCGGTCGTTTCTTGATGTCGGTCTCTGACTGTACATCGCGTTCCATCGTTTCTGACCGGACGCCAGCCTGATTCGGATCGATTGAGTGATCCCGCCGTCGGTCTGGTAGTTCAGGACTAGATTCGACATTGTTCTTCTTCCGGTGTGAACGCCTCGGCTTGGCTTGCTCGATATCGGCCTTCGAGACATTGAGTATCCCTCGCGTGGATGACGAGATAGGGGGATTCGGTGATTCTTGTACAGGTGGAGAAGTGACGCCTAGCAGGTCGAATAACATATCCTCATTCGGTGCATCAACTTCTTGCTCCGCTTGATCTGCGCTATCGATCTGATCACTTCGTTGCTCATCATCGTTGCGCTTCGCTTTGACTCGCTTTGCCGGTGTGCGCCTGCTCCGCTGTCCACCTTTCTTGGGTGTTGGCGAAGCCGGATATTCTGACGATTCCGCCATGGGCTCGGTTGTTGGTGTGTGCAGTTTACGTTGATAGCTACTTCTACGAGAGCTCGCAGGTGTAGAAGAGGAAGCAATGAAGTGGGTCTTGGAAGGTGTGGGTGAGGATACCTGCCTGGAAGATGCAGAGGATGATGATTGATTAGGTCGCTGATGGGGAGTGATTGATCTGGAGCCTGTTTGCATAATTGTCGACTGATAAGTCGTAGCTGAAAGCGAGAGATGATCTTGATATACGACGTGACTGACGAACAATACGCCGTCCGAGAGGCCCTGAGACTTGAAACTTGAACGTTATCCGACGAGTTCGTCTGACCTGGGATATGGACAGACAGTTCAGGCTAGGCGTCAGAGATCCCACCAAGCTCGTTGCTGCAGGAGTGGATTGTGGTGTTGTCGATTGATGTGGTGAAAGATACGAGTTATGGAGCACCTCGAGGTGATCTGTTGATGGTGAAACCGGACACTATGAGGCTGACATCTAATTCCGTGAGTGGTAAGTGAGCCTGACATGTCTCCTCGATGCCTTCTCTCCGAATTCCGAACCACCATAGGAGGCCCAACCCACTGCAACTATATGCCGCCAAGGACACCTTCAGACGCCAACGGCATAGGCGTCAAGAATGGGGAGGGTTCTACAAGTGCGGATACACCTGGGGTGAAGAGATATACAAAGAGACCATATGCTCACGCTTGCGCCGTGAGTAAAAAGAGATGCAACCTACTGGCCCCTTCTGAGTGTTGCAGGCTTGTAAAGCTCGAAAGATCAAATGCGAAGAGCCTTCCGACCCGCCATGTAAAGGCTGCAGAGCCGCCAATGTTCTGTGCGAGATGCCGGAGCGTGGTGCTCGACGGAAGCGTAAGCTGGCGGATACTGCTGGTCCATCGACGCCTCGTTCAAGAACGCCCTTCACGGTGGAAGATCGCTTGGCGCGTATCGAGCGAGTCTTGAATTTGCAACATCCTTCTTCAACGAGGTCCACCCCGGGCAGAGGTATCGATGCATCTGACAGCGAAGACGAGCCAATGGATCCGCCTCAGTTCCACTTGGGCGGAAAGGATGATTCGATATATCACGGGGAAACCAGCATGCACGAGGCGGTTGTCGATCCATCTCTGGCGGTACGAACGGATGCAATGTCTGCTCTGTCCAAGACTATGGATTACAGGAACTGGACAGAGCCAGAGCTGAGAGCCATGGCAAGGTTGCGGCACAAGTATGCTACACCAGAGGAAGGAGAAGCCCTTATGGATGCGTTCTTCTCCTGGGCGTCAATGACTTATGGCTTCGTAAATCGGGGGCTATTCCTGAGTGAGTATTTTCTTCACCGTAAGGATGTGCTCCTGATGAAGCAGGGGATATGGCGATGAATGGTCCGAATTTTAGCCAATTGCTCCTGGTCGTCACGTACCTGTCAGGCCTGCGATTCTCCCCAAACATGACCCAAGAGGAGCGGGACATGAAGAGCGCAAAGTACATGAAGATCGCCAATAGCTTGATCGTCGACGAGCTGGAGAAACCTAGTAGTATCGTTACAGCGCGTGCGTGCATCCCGCCACTACACATGCATGGATCACTGACGGAACAGAAGCGCTCCTAGCATTCGCAGGAAGGCAATGCTCGGTCGGGCAGCAGACTCAGGCTTGGCTTTTCACCGGTCTTGTGAGTTCATCGTGTTTTCTCAGAGATTTTGAGCTCACGAGCAGGCGATCAGGATGGTCCAAGATGTACGCTCTAATTATAGCGTCTATTGAAGCAGTCAGACTGAAGGTGCAGCTGGGCATCCACTTAGCCATTGACGACCCGAGTCTAGACGCCCATTTTCCCCAGGAAATCAAAGAGATGCGGACGAGGCTCTACTGGAGTGGTAAGCCAATCAATTTTTCCGCTACTGGCGCACTGAGACCCGCAGCATACTGCTGGGATAAGACAATCAGCCTGGGCATGGGAAGGGAACCGGCCTTGACATGCCGTCCCGACTCGTTTCCTGAGGTCAAACTGAACGATGCGGAAGATGATTGGGTTTGGAGACCTTTCTTCCCTGGTGGAGCGAAACAAGAGCTTCTTGCGTGAGACCTACTCCCGACCACCAAATGCAGAGTACTGACGAGTAGTCGATACCCTCACCGGACTACGCGGACAAACCTCATTCTGCGATATTTCAGTCACCTCAATATCATTCTGGAATCCATCCTTGTCAACATGTACTCACCTCACCGACCCAACGCTCGATCGGTCTCGTTTATCCGCTCAACGGATGAGAAATTGTTAGCTTGGCGGCGAGATCTGCCCAAAGAGCTCCGTATCGACAGGACGTGCTTGCCCGAGTACAGTGGCAGTAGCAACGTGACTGTCCTCAAGTGAGTGGATTGACCTTCAGTGTCGCATTCATAGTCTAACGATCAGCTTGCTATACTTTGCTGTTCGAATTTTGCTCTATCGTCCACTCTTAACCGCACAAAACCAACCCTCGACCGTGTCGACCTCGTCATTCGAGATTTGCCGATCGGCTGCAATTGACATCCACGAGATTCTATCTCTATGGGGACGGACATATGGCCACGTGAACATGGTCTATCTGATCATGTACTGCACGTTTGTCGCAGCTGGAATCGATGTAATCTTGCTCCGTCTGGCGAATGGCCATATTCGAGACGAGGCTCTGAAGCGAGTCCATCTATCCCTTGGAATCCTCGAGCATGCCTCGGACCAAGGCCCGGGTCAGTACAAGTTGTTGTACGAAATGCGATTGGCGGCTGATTGTGTTAGGTATACGAAGAGGAATCCAAATCATCGCTTCACAGCTTGAAACCGCGACACTGAGAATGAGCGGTGACCTCCCCGCGACCATTTCGGGTAGCACTCTGGCTCATGCCGAGTCATCCATGAGAAGGGGCCCTCACTCGACAAGCAAGACCTCCGCTACCGCAGCCTATCCATACGCCGATGATGCCGCAAACCCCTCCGGCGCGTCGCCTTTCGGCCAGACCGCTCCGACTGGCGGGCTCAGTACGTCTAACGCATCATTCATGACGGCAGAAATCACTGCTGTGAACGAGCTGGGTTCAGAGTTCCCGCCATTATTTGAAGATCCGTCATACCAGCAAGCCATCATTGCCGAGTTGCTAGGTGAGAGTCAGGTCGGAACGGATGATCCTTTTGCGTTCTTCTCGAGTGAGGGGTGGGGTGACTCGGCCCTTTGAGCCAGACATCTGTGCACAGATCAGTACCATCATTGCATGCATCTCCACTGCCCATTCGTTGCATGTTTTTGATGACATCTCCTCAGCCCAAAAGTTGAGTTTGCCACCCACCAAGGGGAGGGGGTTTGCCGGAAAATGTCGATCGAAAAGTCAGAAATCAAGCTCAACCTGTGACCATTGCGTTTCTTCCGAGTCATTATCACCTCAATGCTTCAGGTATGTCTGGTTTGTTCCTAGTAGCTGAGATCTGTTGGCTGACACTCAGCGGATATGATACGATCCATACGGCTCAGACTCCTTCGCGGGAATCCGAGCCAAATAATCTTCCCCTTCCATTCTCCTGTACGACTGCCCCTCGTACGATCATCATCCTCCGCATCGGCGGCTGTGGTACCGGAGTCAGACCTGGAAGATGAGATTGAAGATGAGGTAGAGCCCTACGGGAATGACTATGGGGCAGGTCCATCGCGCATACCTTACAATCGGAAATCTACGTCGGGCGGAACGACGAGAGCAAGATTGTCGCTGAGCGAAGAGAGTGGGCTGGTGCGGGCTCAGGAGGTATTAGGGCTCCCTAGGATCGATAGAACCACTGTCGCCAATTTTTTGAATGGGAGAAGTTGCCCAGATCGACTCGCGGAGCTGGATCAGGTCGGTCATACGGCTGTTGTCCGACGATTGTCTCTCACCAAGAGTTATGGTTTAGCCGCCCGATACACGCTCAAGGTTGTCAATACGAGACCTCCAAATGATCTCGGAAAGATCACCTTTCCTCCACAACTCATCGAGGACATGTTCACCGCTATCTTGCGGACCGACCTGTCGACCGAGAACGCGACTTCGCAGATGAAAGCGCTTTTAGGGATCCTGGATTATCTTCAACGTACACGGACACCGAGATCTGAGACCTTGTATCAGCTTGTACTCGACCGACTCTGCATTATCGGTCAATACGATACCGCCGCTAAGATTTACGTCGGATTGGTGGAAGAATGGGTGATGGAAGGACGAGTGGCTGAAGGAGCGGATCCTGAGAGTTTTTACGAGGGAGGAGGACCACCCAGAGAAGGAAGGGATAAATGGGAATCTCGTTCGGCAATGTACAAGACGTGGTGGAAGGGAGTCAGAACGTGGGTTCTGCCTGGAGAGGTCCTCTCGCCGCATGATCGATTGGATTTATGGCATCCAAGGAAACAGAGGATTCCGGAAAGGTTACGCCGATTCCCAATGCCTATACCGACATCCCCACCATCGATCGTCCCTGTTCCGACGGTAGCTCACCTCATGGCGATACTCGATCGAGTCGAGCTTGATCCAGAGAAAGCCACTCCAGAGGCATTTGAACGATCCATGAGAGCCTGTGCCATTTTGGCTAGCACCATATTATCCCGCACCATCCCTTACGTTCCTTCTAGGCTTCTGCGCGGCACACTCAATCGGACACCGGTCGAACCCCCGGTCTATCCAGAGAAAGTCCGACTCCCAAAGCGCGAAGACAATCGTTGGGCATATACCGCGCATACGCATATTCATCTCGCCATTCGATCTATACTCCTCTCTCCTCCAGCAATGCCCCACATGCTCAAATACATGATCGATTACGATCAAGCCAAAACGCAAGGCACATCTTTACCCAGTCCACCGGAGTTTGTTCGATATCGCACCGCCGCACTCGGATTGTCGTCGGTGATCTACCTGATGCAATACAGCTTACGGAAATTACGGAGCGCCAACGCGGTGAAATATCTGGTCGGATATGCTCGACGATCCTTCACCTCGGAACAGATGACCTCGTTATACAATGCTGCTCTTCGAGAGTCTACAAGACTCAAAGCGCTCTGGATCGGCAGCCGTTTCGCTCAAATTCTGTTTGGCAATACCCAGCTCGCCCCAAACGCTCCTCCCCTGTCGTCACTTCGACCGCATAGGCTAGAGGAGAATCCTCGTGTGGTCATCGAGCCCTTCGAACGAGCAGAGATGGAAGAGTTCACCAAGCAGTTATCGGAGACGGGACAGATTCCAGTCAATACCGAATCGTTCGAAGCCTTGTTGGAGAATCTATCTCGGACAAGGCAAAGCGGACGCTTCATTGATGCCGTCTATAAGCTGATTCCCTACCTTCAATGGCCGCCGGAGCGTACCAATACCGAGTATCGAGAACTGGGGATCATCTCCGAACGGGGCGCCGCTCGCGTCGCACCGAACAGTCTTACTCCGCGCTTATACAGCATCATGCTTCGTGGTCTCGCCGAATTTCGCGTGATTACTCTGGGCCGTAGAGTATTCCGTCTGGCACTCGCCGCTGAACAAGACTGGCGACGCGATTCAGTCGATTCGGAGCTCTCTTCCACTCCGTATCGATTGGAGAATGAACTGTTTCGCTGGATGATTGACCTGTGGAGGCTGGAATCAACGAGAAACCCCTCACGATCGATGCGTGACGATAGCGCTTGGATACCTCCCAAGGGATTGGAGCATCTCGCACGAAGGGACGCCGCGGAGCGGATGATCGTCTACGTTTACATCCAGGCTCGAAAGCGATGGCAACACGATCTCCGTTTGAGACAAGCTGCACATATCAAAGGAGGACCGACGACGAGTCGCTACGAGCCCACAGCAGACTTTTTCACCACAATGATCCTTGGCTGCGCCCGGAGATGGGGTCTACACCAAGATAGGGACTGGTCCGTCGGCTTGACGACGGTAGCGACAGGTCCTGCTCCGGACGCCACGCCGAGAGCTCAGATCATCAACGAGATGAAGATGGTAGTGGAGGATATGCGGGCATGGGGATTTGAACCTCCTCTGTCCCTCGGCATACAGCTGGGTGAGGTCGACCCTTGGCCATTGGATCGCGTGCGGAGCGATGCTAAGTGGGCGTCATACTCAAAAGTCGAACCCCGGTCGAGATATGTTGTGCAAGTTTTACCGGTGGTCGACAAAAGTCCTAGTGTGGATGTCGAGCTCGAGTCTTTCCCCAGAGATTGGTATGACGCAGCAGAGCAAGTCAAGCGGCAGAGCGAATTCGCGTGAAGGGGAGTAGCATCAAACATCGCATGTTTCGCGGGATCATACAAAGCATTTCATAGCATAGCATCGCATTGTCCACCCTGCATGACACATACCTCATATCGCATGTACAGTACGAGCATTCAAACTTGTCTTCACACCTAGCTTATTACATCACTTATTTCAATCGACATAGAGTCCTTCTTGTTTGATGTAATCTGCGATCTCGGGGACCGTCAACCTCCCAACTTCTTCCCAATCTCCAGCTTGTACAGCTCGCCGTATCTTGGTGCTGCTCATCCCGACCCAATCCTCCTTACCCGTCCCTGCCAACGCAAGTTTACCCTTCTCCACCCAACTTTTCACCTCTTCGCGCGAGACTACAGCCTCTTCAACCTTCCTCTCTTCTTCCCCGCCCCTCCGAGCGGAAATGACAATAGAACCTTCATCGTTGAAGAATCGACCTAGAGCTTCGTCCATTCCCCCTGGAGTCGAAGTGTAGAATCGAGGGTCAAAGAAGCGAGTCAGAGTATCTGTACCGATGACAAAACTCAGCTCTGGGGTGGAATCGAGGTTGGTTTGCGATTTGAGGTAAGAATGTATCGTTTGGGATTTCCCGACGAAGGTGGGTTCGTTGATCAGACCAATGGCAGTGTTGGGCGGGAGGTAAGGCAGAAGGAGTGAGATGAGATGCAGGCGTTGAGACAGGGATGGATCCGACGCTGAGGCTTTCTTCTCCACGTTGGTCAGAGAGAAGAGGAGGAGATGGGCGGTATATTCCGATTGATTGGGATTGGGCGAGTGGGCGCTCGAGGGAGGAGGGAGCGATGCTAGAGCGAGGTGTGCACGAGTTGGGGGATTGAACGATGAGTCTAACACGAGTATTCGGTGTCTCTGTTACGTTGTTAGTTTTTCTCTCTTATCATTGAAGGTCTGTGATGTTTACCTTGGGATTGCGAGACGATTGATGGGGCCACTGCGAGCTGGCATCAAGGTTGGGTGTGGAGACGAGATGAAGTGTCTTTGAGGGCAGCGAGGATGGCAATGTGGTCCCCATTTCTCCACAGATCATCCGTTTCACGCCTTCTAGAGCACTATTTACAGCGTATACTCCACGTCGTGAAGTCAGTTTGACAGTTGTCAACTTGGGACGTTGTCGAGGCTAAGGAGATGCTATCCATAGGTGATGTGGATGGTCGTCCAAAGTGGAGGTAAAATAGGCGCAGTCCAAAACTGGTCCGTGTGCCTATACTTGAGATGGTTTCCCTTGAAGTGCTCCTCCTATCCCAAGCTACGCTACTCAACTCACGTCCGACCAAGCATCTCACTCTCTACACCTTGATCTCGACCACTGAACGCTTCGAGCGGGAGCAACACGTGCCTAGACTACCAATCTATCAGTCACCCGGAAAAGAAAAGGGCGAAAATCGCACCATACAGGATGTCTGTCTCGACTAACGCATTCTCTTCTGCACACCGGTATGTCGGCAGCCAAGATCGAAACACTAAGAGTCTCGCTGACCTAGGCCCTTCTTTCAATTTCTCAAATGACTCTTTTCCTTTCACATCGACATACGTCCGGTCAACATTGATAATGCTTGTTCTGCCTATACAGACTCTACGTCAAATCGCTGTACAAGCGATATCTGGTAAACTCGCTCAACTGGGCAATCTCCCGTGAAATTTGGAGAGCAGAGGCGATTGAGATAAGAGCAGAGTTTGAGCGTAACAGGTCAGTCGATGAGCGCGGCATGTCGAGGTGTTATGCTGAGTGGACAGGAACATTACCGACCCTCGAGCTTTGGCACTTGTTCTGGAGCAAGCCGAGGAGAGGTTGGCAAAGACCCTTCACCCGGATCCATACCGACGTGAGATTCCGAGGCACCATAGGATGAGAAACGTCAACTGACATGTAGCGCCAACCGCACCTGGAGGAACGAAATGGTGAGTCGCTCCAGCTATCCTTACAAAAGCCATTTGCTGATATGCTACAGGGAACGAAACTTGCCCGTAAGCTATCACCATACCCGGTCTTACGATTCGCTGACAAGTCTAGCCGCGAGTCTGGACAGCAGAGGAGACTGAGACCGGAAGGAGAGAATTCAACAAGGAGTTGGGTTTCGAGTGATTTGGCTGTTGATTTGCTTTTTACCTACATCATTGTGACAAAGAGGAAATCATGCATTGGAAAGAGTCCCTTGACATAATCTGCAGTGCAGCGTTCTATGCTGGACGTCCCATTTTGGACGTGGACGACATCTGTGTCGGGGCTGGGAGGATGAGCGGATCCGATTCTTGCAATATTGTTGAGGTGATCTCACACACCTCATACCTCTTGGCCTGGAAAGTATCGACTCTTTCGCCCATTCTGAAGGGTCTAAGCTCGTTCGAGCGCCATGATCGAGCCCACATTGCAGATCCCGGTGATCATCAACCCCGTTGCGGCGTCGTCCAGCTCGGCTTTACCGATACGACCAGATCATGTAGCGTCATGGACAAGCAGCACACCTTCTGGGCCTTCACGACATATCGCTCTTTCCGACGCGTCCAACTCCATCTGGATCCATACCTCTCCTCTTGACAACCTTCCCTCGCCCAATGCTATCCCTCCTCCCCCTTCACAACCCTTGCCCAAAATCAAGGCACCTCGAGAGATCACCTCGCCCCGACGACCTACACCTTACAGAACACAATCTGCGGGTCACCGTTCTCGTGCCGACAGTATCGCTTCTAGCATACTGACATCGGCTTCATCTTCTCGAAGGGTCTCGGCTTTCTCTCCCCCTCCCTCTGCTAGGATACCCACAGCGGTCTTGTCGTCTGCTACGGCTACGGTGTCTGCTTCGGATGGACATACGAGGCAGCGCACTTCTGATAGGAACGAGCTACGAGACCATCTGCGTGAACAGAGAGATAGAGATCCCAATGAGACTGTGGGACTGGGAATCGCGTTCGGAAGGAGGAGTCTGCAGGTGCATTCAAAGGAAGAAATCGATTCGTCAGGGAACACTTCGCCTACTGGACCTGGAACTTTGTCCCGGACAAGGTCTACGACTTCATTCGACTCTTCGAGAACTGTAGGAGGTATGAGAGGATGGCTGAGAGGTGATGATGATACAAAGGAAAGGGAGAAGGAGATAGCAGAGAAGATGGAGGAGGTCGAAGTTGAGAGGGAGATGATGAAGGAGGTGGAGGAGGAAAAGCGGGAGCTGGAAGAACAAGCAGCAGTGGAGAAATGTGAGGTGTCGACGCCAAAGGGCACTGTGGATGGCTCGGAAAAGTGTGGTCAGGATAAGGAGTCTGGTGTCATGATCAGGCGGATAGTGCTTGATCAACCGGGACGAGGAAATATCGTCCAGCTCAAGGTCTTCCAAGAGCTGGGATTGCTAGTCGTTCTGAGGGATATAGGGTCAGTCATTCTGTCTCTTGTGTCCTTTTATGGAGACTCTAACCTGTAGCATCCTTGAATTGATAGGGCTGGACGCCCAAGAAGTCATTTCGTCCGTTCGACTGGAGCAGCCCGATCCCAAACTCGGGGAGGCCGGCAGTAGCAAGACACCCATACGGCTGTCTCCTTTCTGGTCATGGAAGAAAGTACACTTTGCAAAAGGATCGCAAGGAGTGAGTGATGATCTCAAGACGTCCTGCAAGCCCACTCATCTTTGTCGCAGAGCGCGATCCTCATCGCTGAAGGAGTTCCGTGGCCATGTGCGATGCCCAGCCCGAATGGAGAGGTCACTAGGGTTGTCATGCTTTCCGCAGATCCAAGTGGAATCTGGGACGTTTCAACTGGCCTCGAACTTCCCGGAACAGGTCCGATAGGCATCTGCCGACCAGGTCCAGGTGTGTAAACTCTCCGCGATCACGGCGAGAGTGATAGAACCTGATACAAACAGCTCACCATCTTCTGCACTTCCTGCCCGACTCCTTGACATCTTACTCTATCAGATTTCCTGCTCATCCCATAAGCGCGCAGCAAAGCAGCACGACTTCCTCAGCTGCGGCGTCTCCGAAACTGCTGCGACCTTCGACACCGAGTCCCGAGAACGAACGATTGTTGAAGAAGACACCTTCAAACGAGTCATTGCGCGATTACCCGGCAAAGGATAAAGAGACGAAATTTGGAAAATTTCTGGCGGCTCGCAGATCGCATCCGAGCTCGAAAGACAATGCCAGTGAGGAACGCAAGGCGGGAATAGGGGAGGGCAGTGAAGTTGAGAGGGACGGATATGGACATTGGGACAATGTCTCCGTCAGTCTGGACGGAAGTGGGTATGGCTTCAGTGGGAACTGCGTCGATGTAAGTTAATTGTCGTGAAACTAGACGCAACGGCCGTTCTCACGTTTCAGCTGTTCTCATGCGACGGTCAGAAGCTACGACTTCGGGGAACAGTAACGCTGGACGAGCCTATCCTGGACGTTCTCACTACTGCCGAACCTGGACTAGTGGTCAAAACTCCAGTATGGCTTGTTCGGGACGAAAAAAGCCGATAAGTGCTGATGGCAGAATGCTGTTCATCTCTGTCGCGCGCAACATGATCAAACTCGCTGGACGTGGGTTCCACCCCCTCCAGTGGCTGCGCCCGTACTGATCAGCAGGTATGATGTGCGACGAAAGCTGCCACCCGCACGACTCATCACTGGTAGTCCGTCGAACGCGTTAATCACGGTAGGCGATTCAGCGGTGGTACTCATCGATACAAGGCAGGGCGGCGATGGTAAAGGGATCGTGGGCCTGGAAACACCGAATACCCTCAGCTCGCCTGCGATCCTGTTACCCTATAACGGCGAGGATTGCTTCACCGCTGATCGTGAGCTTGGATTGTAATCATATGGGACTGGTGCTGATGAACAGGCGCTGGAAATGTGCACAAACAGCGATTGAGCGACGTTTTGGCCGGAAACTCTCCGGAAAACTCAGAGATCGGCAACGATCGACTGGACTCCGCAGTCACCGTTGCCAAGGTCATTTCTGGCGATCGACTAGTCGGTGGAGATGAAGATGGGGCCATTCGAATCTGGGGTGCCAAGTGAGTACACCTGTCGAAGAAGGATTGTCAAGTCTGATATTCAAGGTCATTCGAGAGTTACGGCTCCATCACTGTGTTTGCAGATCCCGTGTCGGATATCACGCTCATCACCGCCCAGGGGAATGATCTTGATGGGCATCTGCTGTGCACATCCAGAGATGGAACGGTAGCCTTGATATCGCTCGACGACCTTGACCTGTGCGTTTTGCGGCAACCAGCCTGATGCTGACGAGTAAGATTGTATCTCATCCCAGCTTCTCGAGCGCCTTTGAGACGGGTATTCATAGATGGAAAAGATATCTTGTTGACATACTCAAATGGCAAAGCGAGGGTGTGGAACCACCAAACTTGCGAATTCCGGCGATCTACAGGACTCGATGCCGCCGAGGATATGCTGACATCAGGGGATTGGACTGAGATGTGTGTAGTCTTGAGAAGCTTGTCTACAAAGCCGCTGACAGCAGCCCCTTTGACGAGGATCAGTCCCTAATTCGACAGCCAGTGTTCTCCTTGCCCAGCGTTTATGCGACGGGCAGTGATCTAGGTAGCATTGCTGCTTGAAGTTCGTGATCATTAGCTGACAAGAAGCGCGACAAGTAATCGTCGACATTCGAGCGGTCGGGAACTGGGTACAAGCTGTTCGAGCAGGCTCTTCACCTTTGCAAGCTTTGAGAGCACTTCTTTCGCTTCTGCTGTCCTTTGGAGTGGATGCGGATACCGATACCATGTGTCACGATCAGCTAGGCATCGCAAAACCAAGCATACCTGTTCAACGTGGAAAACAGAGCTCGACCAGCACTATATACAACTGTAGCGAAACCTCAGAAGCTGCTGAAACCGTTTGTCTACGACAGCTCGCTATAATTGCCATGCTGCGTCCGTTTCTGGATGCTCCTGGTAAGATGCAACCTGTCTGTTCAAAGCTCACTCATTAGACTCCGAAAAGTATGCAGTCAAAGTCATGGCTTACTATGCCGGGCAGATATCGGAGAATCAACCAGACTTGAGCTTCTTTGCCAGATACTACATGGATTCATCGAGTGAGTCGAGGCGCAGGTACCCGGCTGACCCCGACAGGCGATGTCCATCAGGCTGCAAGAATCCTCTTCAAGGCGAGACTCGAGAGAATGACGGATGAGGAGATTGAAGGAGTTGTGAGCGCTGCCCAGACAGAATTTGCAAGTGCTCCTGCCAGATCTCTGGTCGTCATTGGCGGAATAGCTCTGCACCGATACCAGTCGGTGAACCCCACGTGAGCGCATGGTCATTAGCCGCACGACGCCTTGCTGATGCTAGTGCACTAAAATCCGCGGCGGATGCAATCTTTCGGTACCTGTCAAAACCCACCTCTCCACACCTCGCTTTGGCCATCGAGTTGGCGAGCAAAGGTTTCGCAACGTGGCAGACATACCTCGATCCCATGGATCTGCTTCGTCTACTCTTCAAGTTGGCTACTCACAACCCGCCCACTACTCAACTATCGGCCCAAGCGCGACTGGCAGTTCTACACATCGCAAACCTCTATCCAGGTCTCTTCATGTCGACTTTGTCGATGGACATTCTCGATGCGGAAACCATAGAGAGAAGGACGAGCATCATGAAACTTTGCGTATTCATGGCACGAAAGAAGCCAGGAGTGATTCAGGCTGGCCTGCCTAGGATCGCCGAGAGCGTAGTAAGAAGCCTAGATCCTAACATTGGAAAAATGAGGGAAGATGTGCAGGAGACCGCCACGGTAATCCTGAACGAGCTAGTCTTGGCGTAAGTCAACCCCGGGAATGCGGATTGTGCATGTACTGATCCCAGCTTCTCTACAATCGACTTTCACAGCGGGACTCAAAGGCTGGCTGTGGGGACACATGAAGGGGCAGTCATCATGTAAGTCTGCATTCTGGGCATAAGCATCACTGACAAACTAAGGTACGATCTCAAGACCGCTTCCCGGTTATATGTGCTTGAACCGCATCACGCGCCCGTATCTTCCGTCAACTTTTCTCCAGATGGTCGGAGATTGGTCACTGTGTCGCTTGTGGGGGGCGATGTGACAGTGTGGAAGGTCGGAAGCAGTTTGAGTGGATTTTTCAATGTCGGTGGTCCTCCCAGACAGGGTGGAAACAAGGGAGAGCCATTCAGACGCATTGAGTTTATGCGTGTCGACAGTGGTGAGCTGCTACGATCCTCACTCTCGATGATAGTGCTGATGTGTTCAGGTCCTCTGGCGGAGACGAGTGCGTTGAGCGATATCCGAGTTGAATGGCCCGGTCTACGCCAAGCGAAGGTGCAGATCAAAGAGACCGCATTGACTTTCGAGACGTGATGCATTGCTACACTCTCAAACACACGTCAATGAGTCGCTCAGTGTCTTTCATATGTCCATATGCTTCATCGTTGTAGTTCTCCCCCTCTGCTGAATGCATGCAGAGCGTCTCCCATGGTCGGACATTCCAATGTACGGTGATGGCTGCTGCCACGTGGTATCTCCCAAGATCCTGAGCGGAGTCGCGACTCTCCTCCCCTCTACAACATTCCACGATTCCACACCTCGCACATACCATATACCCTGCCCCGACTCCAAAATGCCACCACCAACATCCTCATTGAAGCCCAACGCCAAGGCTGACAAGACTGGCTCAGCCAAGTCGGCTGTCGAAGCGTCGGGTGAGGATAAAAAGTCGGGATCGTCTCAGTTCACCAAACCGGATCAGGCGAAATACAACTCGGAGCAGGATGCCATCAATGCTGAGATCACTCAAGTCAAGTCTAAACTTGTGAGTCTCCTATAGCTACTATCAATGCTTCGTGTGATCAGGAGGCTCATCGACAGGACGCTGTGAGATCTAGAATTGCATTGGCTTCTTCTCCCGGTTCAAACGACCGTCGTACGACCATCAAAGCCGAGCTCGACTCTTTGCGTACCGAACAGGGAAAATACAAAGGAGAGAGACAAAAGACTTTGGAAGAGGTCAAGAGGTTACAGGAAGGTGTGCAGAAGAAGATCAAGGATGCTCAGGCTTCCAGGGGAAAGTTGGCCTACAAGAATGTTGGGGAAATTGATGAGCGTATCGAGTGAGTGATAGCTCTCACTTGCCTACATCACCTCCTATCCGTCTCTTCAGTCGAGCATGTGGCAATATATGTGCTCACGGTAGATCTCTCAACCGACAGATCGAATCTGGCACCATGAAATTGGTCGATGAGAAAAAGGCTCTGGCTGAAATCTCCAACCTCCGACGATCCCGCAAGACACTCGAATCGAGCGGATCAGTCGATGATGCTATTGCCGCCGACCGAAGTCGGATCGATGAGCTGAAAAAGCTGTTGGATGACCCGGAGAGCAGGAAAGTTTCAGACCGATTCGATGCGTTGAAAAAGGAGATGGACGGATTGAGGGAGGAGGGTAACAAGGCTTACGAGGAGAGAAACAAGTTGTTCGATGAGAGGAATGCTCTCTCGGCCAAGTTGGTGAGTTGACTTGGGTTCCCACGTACGGGTGGACGGAGGCTAATGACTAGGACGAGCTGTATGGTCGAAAGCGAGAAGGAGCCCAAGCTCATCGGGAGGCTAACGACAAGTGAGTAGCACAGACGATAAGAGACAGGTCTTTTTGCTGATCTTTTTGCTGATCTCCAGATACTACGCCAAGGTCCAAGCCGAACGACAAGCCCGACAGGACCGATTCAAGGCTGAAAAGGCTAAAGAGGATGCGGCTAGACGAGAGGAAGAGATCACTCGACTCCGAGAAGAAGCCAAGAACCCCGCTTACGCCGCGGAGATTGAAGATTGCAGTGTTCTTGTCGGCTGGTTCAAAGGAAAGTACGGAGGAGGCGAGGTACCCTCGACCAATGCCGGTAACAAGGTTGGACAGACTACCGCTCAACTCCAAGGTGTCAAGGAGCTCGAGATTCGACAGGTCCAGAGCGACTTTGCTGGAATGACCTTGAAGAAGAAGGGCGATGACGAGCTGGACGGTCTCTTTGGAGGTGCTGGCAAGGGAAAGAAGAAGGGTGGAAAGAAGTCGGCCGCCGCCAGTGGATCCGCTACACCTACCGCCGATAGCGGATCCGTCAACTTGCCTATGAGTCTCCTTTCAGCCTTGTTGTCTTTGGGTATTCCGCCGCCTAGCGGAAAAGAGGATGTCCAAAGGACAGTGGACGACCTCGAGACGAAGAAAGCTTGGTTCGAGGCCAACTCGCAAGCCAAGACAAAGGTGAGTTTGTGAATGAATAGATGAACATTTCGTTGAGCTGATTTCGTAGGCCGAGATTGAGCGGGTGGAGAAGCTCGTCGCCAAGATGCAAAAGAAGAATGCTGCTGCGACCGGAGATGATGCCGATGCCGACGCCGATGAGGATGTTGAGCAAGGAGGAGCCAAGGAGCCCTTCCACAGTATGTCCTTCGCCGAGATGAGTGTCGAAGACTGACAATCAGCGGTCGCTGTCGCGGGTGGAGCTACAGGTCCAGAGACTGTCGCCGAGGAGGTTCACCAGGTATGTCATGGTCACATTCAGGTACGAGACAGTTCTGACTGGACAGCTTCCTGCCGATGCGTCTCCCACTGAGGAGGTCAAGCACGTTGACTCTGCCCTCGAGGAGATCAAGGAAAACGACCCTCTCGCTTGAAGCATCTAAGGTGGAACGACCCATACAGAACCCATAAAAATGCATCTTGACCTACATCACTATGCAAACATTTGTCCTTTGATTGCCGTGCGCTCACCATACAAGTGTGACTAGATGTAGAAGGTCTCTTACCGCTGCCGCACGGCATCCGCGACCTCCACCCTCAAAGTCCCGGTAGAGCAGCTTAGCCGAAACGTCCGTTAGACTGTCCATCCAGTACATCCTGCGTCCTACTTCATCTCTATCCATCTCGTCGTCCTATTGTACATCATGATAGACGCCAAGAAGACTGTATTATTAGTATGCGACATTCAAGAACGTTTCCGGGCGGCTATATACAACTTTGATTCAGTGGTGAATACCACTCGAAAGATGGTACAAGCTGCCAAGGTGAGACCTCCTTCCACTCGACATTTTAGGCAGCTGACTAGTACAGATCTTGGAAATCCCCGTCATGACGACTGAGCAGAACCCAAGGGGTAGGAGATCGTATGTTGGTCGTGGGCTAGGGCTGAAAACTAGCGCTGGGCGCAACCGTTTCGGAAGTCGGGCTGGGTGATTTACCTTCACACCTCAACTTGGGTGTCTTTCCCAAGACAAAGGTAATTATCGATCCACACGATCTCTAGTTGCGAGGAGATGGAGCTTAATTGACTGATAGTTCTCCATGTGGATCGACGAGATTGCAAAGATAAGTCAAGAGAGGAAGATCAGAGATGCCATCATAGTTGGAATCGAGGTCAGTTGCCCCTCCTTCCTCCCGACCACTCCATTTTGTCCGACCGAGCTGGTGCACCGTGGCTGATCATCCCCAGTCACATGTCTGCGTACTACAAACAGCTTTACAGCTCCGTCAACAAGGTATCACTCCCTACGTCTTAGCGGACGGGGTATCGTCCTGCAACAAGGAGGAGATTCCTATAGCTCTTGCTCGAATCAGGCAAGAAGGAGGTATAGTGTCCACTTCCGAGTCGGTCCTCTTCGAGCTTGTCGGTATGTGTCCAGTCATCTTGTATGGATCTCGACCCTGACCTCGCAGGAGACGCTTCGGAGCCTTTCTTCAAGCCATTCGCCAACCTGGTCAAGACGGAAAAGGCTACGACTGCTTCATCCCTATCATCCTTATTGGGCTCGCAACAAGACCCGGCTCCTCGCAGTAGTCTTTAAAAGGTGGCTATGCATTGGAATTTGCAGATCATTGCTTTGAAGATGCTACCTATAGCTCATCATGTTGCACGCCCTGTTGCTTTTTCTTCAGATCCGCCCAATCGAGCCACTCTTCGCCCTCTGACTCTGGGTCGGCACCAAAGTTGGCTCCGAAACCTTCTTGCATTGCTTGATTGATAAACTCCTGGTCTTCACTCTCACCACCACCGACGCCAGCTTCTGATATAGGCCCGTGAGCGGTTGGAGGAGCCGGTTTGACGTTGACGCTTGCTTGGGCAGTGAGGGAGACGCCTAATGATCGTCGGAGAAGTGCCTCAACCCGCTCAAAGTATCTTGACGTGAGCTCGAACGACAGACACGAGAGACGTGACTCACGTAGTGGGGTCTGCCACGCTGAAACCAGATCTGACTAGAGTCGTGTCGAACAAGACCCGAGTCGTCTCCAGCAGCTCTTCATCCTGCGAATCTTCTTCCGGCAGATCCAGCACTCGGTCGAGCAAGCCCTCGATCAAAGGCGACTTGGGATTGATTTCCAGGACTTTGGGCAGGTTCTTCATCATATTGACCATGGGGTCGTTCTCTGCGTCTGCTTGAGCTGCCATGATTCGCGCCATGTTTGCCGACCACCCAAACGAGTCTACGCATCAATCTCACGCCCGGCAGGTGTTATGCGTGACATACCGACCACGATGGTACATGGCGATGTGACAAGTCGATTGGTCAGGACAACTATTCGTCAGTTCCGATCGAATAGCGTGATCGAGGGACTGCATACCATCGCTGATTTGCGACCCAAGATTAGCCTTGAGCCACTTTGTCAACGGCGCAAAGGCAATCTTCTGTGCCTCGAGTTCCCTCTTCTCCGCTTCGTCTTCATCTTCGTCTCCGAATTTCAAACCTTTCTTGGAGACATCTTGGGCAGTCATTCCCCTTTTTCATCAGCCTGGGTCACGAGGCGGATAGCTGTTACTCACATGAAGTTACCAAGAGTAGTCATCATAGGCTCGTCCGACGGCAAGTTGAGCAAAAGAATCTCATATCCTCTCGCGTGAAGCTTTTCTACGAATGGCGACCGAGCGAGATCTTCTGTTTTCTCACCGACTCCGGCCATGTAGTAAATCTGCCTTGTCAGATGCGTTCTGTCGAAGGGACACAGTAGACTTACCTGTTTTTGGCCTTCTTTCCGGTTATCGACGTACTAGATCTTCAGCTAATACCCCGTAAGAAGACTGCATGCCCACCTCTTCCAGAGATGTGTAGTCGGACCTTGTACTTTCGAAACGCAGCAGTTTGGCCAGCTTGATTTTATCTTTCTGACTTTCGAGCATGCCGATCCTGAGAGCATTCCCATACGTCTTTGAGATCTCCTTGAACTTTGTGGGTTCATCACTAGCGATCTTTGAGAACAGGTCAATGGCTTTGCGGACGAGTATTCGTTGAAGCTGTTGAAGGAATCGGTGGTTCTGCAACGTCTCTCGGGAAACATTCAGTCTGTCCCGTCAATCATCTCTTACATAAATCTACCCAATAATCTCACGGTAAATCATCGGCTGCGCATTAGCTTCACTTCTTCCCATTCACGGATGGTCCCTCACCGTCAACAGTCACTTTCAAAAAGCTCAACCATCTTGGCATGTATTCCTCGCCCAGATTATCGGTAATAAACACGCGTTTAACCATCAATCGAACGTTGTTGACTCCGCTCGAGACCTTCTGCCAGAAATCCTTGGGCAGCTGTGCCGGAATATACATGAGGGCTCGATACGAGACACCAGATCCGGTATCGCCTCTGAAGTGCGACCATCCCAGTGTCTCCGCTGAAGGATCCTTGGCCACTGCTTTGTAGAAGTCCCGGTATTCCTCCTCCTTGACGTCTTTTGGCTCACTATTGATTTCAGTATACCGCGCAGGCCATTGTGATCGGTCCGGGAACTCACCGCATCCAGATAGGCGCCTTGTCATTGACGCGGATCCAGTCTTCGTCAGTCACTTCGTCATACTCGGTTCCAGCAGGACTGGTCTCGTCCGTGTCGAGATCGTCATTGAGTTCATCCTCGTCATCGCTCGCAGGGGTGACGGGCGCGACGGGTACTTCGATTGTTTTGCGCTCCTTGATGAAGATGGGAAATGTAGTGGAGAACGTGGAATGCTTGTCGCTGGGATCTGTCAACAGTCTGCTCATGCCATGTGGATCGGGACCCACATGAGGCTCTTCAGTGTGTTTACACTGAGGAACTCCTGATCCTCCGGTTGTATCTCAAGCACAATCTCTGTTCCTCGACCGAGAGTGTTGCCTCGAGGATCAGGGAAGATTTCAAATGAATCCCCGGACGATGATGAAGTGAAAGTGTACTGAATAGGCTCGGGGTTTGAGGAAGTTGCGGGAGGTAGAGAAGATACGCGGACGGTGGGTGATACGAGGAAACTGTAATCAGCTTTATTCGGACACTGTAGCGCTTGCGTGAGCATACCAGGAGTAGAAGCCGAGACCTGGCAATCAGTGATCGCCTGTGAAGGTGTTTCAGGTTTATGCTCACCAAACTGGCCAATGAGATTCCCGTCAGAAGCACCACCTTCCTCTGCTTTCTTCAAGAATTCGTTTGTACCGGACCTTGCAATAGTTCCCAAATTCCTAGCTAGCTCATCTTTTGTCATACCAATGCCCGTATCTTATTACTCAGCTTGCGCGCGTCTTCATCGTCAGCTATACGCACCTCGAATGATCAGTTGGCCCGTGTCTCCCCCTTCATTCAACTTGACCTCGATGGTGACATTGGCCTCGCCGGCAGACATGACGCCTCTATCGGTCAAAGCTGTCAGTCGAAGCTTTTCCATAGCGTCATTAGAGTTCGACAGGAGCTCCCGCAGAAACACATCCTTGTGCGAGTACAGCGAATGTATGACGAGGGATCTCAAACGGGTGATGTCTGACTGTGTATTGTCAGTGCGGACCCATTAGGCCACGCTGGCTCACT
The DNA here is from genome assembly GCA_032158125.1 of Papiliotrema nemorosa. Classification (NCBI taxonomy): domain Eukaryota; kingdom Fungi; phylum Basidiomycota; class Tremellomycetes; order Tremellales; family Rhynchogastremaceae; genus Papiliotrema; species Papiliotrema nemorosa. The sequence goes on along the minus strand of JASKOT010000005.1, from coordinate 633,923 downwards.
GACCTCGTATTTGAATGTCTCGCCGCCTTCTGTGTCGGCGAGGACTGCTAATGCAGTCGCTGCTAGGCCTGCGAGCCAGCTTTTGATCCTCATTCTCAACGAATCGTCAGTGAACAGAGATGAAACAAAGGTGTACTCTAACAGCGATTACACGCATGGAGTGACGTGGAACTTTTTGGCACTCGGGCGGGATCCGATGCATGTCGTCCCTTTATGCTGGCCAGGTGTCATGCACATGCATTGATACGTTGCAAAGAAAGGGTGAAACTACTGAACATATGCTGCCCTCGACATGACCTTGTCCCAGTTTAGACTCTTGAACCAATCTCGAGCGTATTGTCCTCGACCCCATACTCCATACTTCTCTCCAATGTACGCGTGCTCGTACAAGTTCAACACGGCAACGGGTATCGGCCTGTCATTCTGGACGTCCGAGACTCGTGGTCGAGTGATTGGTGCTCTAGGTTTGCTAACAATGCTGAAAGGGCTGTTGGTCGCTGCGTCCTCGCCCTCGGCAGGTGTCGCTTTAGCAGAACCACTGTTCTCCTCTGTGGTTGCTGGCGAGCCGAAAAGTGGGATGTCCTCTCGTCCTCGTTGTGTCCTTTGAGTCACAAGTAGAGTTCCGCCAGCGAACGAAGGGACGACATCGACCTCTGTATGTGTTGAGCCGGTTCTGACCAACTTGAAGGTCAGATAAGTGATTCTACTTCTGGTCGTTGGAACTCACCCATAACCAACCTCCACCGACCATGCCCTCGGCGTATGCCTCTACTCGATCCTCGAGCGATTTGAAGTACGATGGGATCTCTTTTGGCGAGGAATCGCCGTGCTACTGATTCAGTAATGGGCTTTCTCTGACACATGTGAAAGCCTCACGAGACCTTCCAGGAAATACGAGTTATTGAGCAAAAGGGATCCATAGTTGAATGCGACGACGCTCTTGCTGTCTTTGGCAGTTTGAGACAGCAGATAAGAGATGTCCAATCCAGTTCGGTCCCACTTTTGCTTGATCTCGAACAGTTCCGGATTATCTGGCTCGTCAGCGCTCGACTCCGGGTCAACAGATTGAAAGACACTCACTTCTTATCTCCGCCGCTAATCTCTTCCAAAGGCCTGATTGCCATTCGCAGATCCTATCGATATTGGCTTTGGGCAAGAATGACGGGACGCCTTCCAAGATTCGAGGATCGACAGAGGTCGTCGAGCCCGAGATTGACGATCCCGAGGCGTCGTTGCCGGCATATCGTCGAGGAAGAAGACAAGGAGCAGCCACTGAGCGAGAGGATCCCGCCAATGCTCGGCTGATGGTCGGTGTCGCGCGTGACATGTTGCAAAGGTTTGACAGTATCCAGTTGGAAAAAGTCGGTGTATATTCGACGAATTCTGAAATGTTGAATGGGAAGGCGGTGATCACCGTGGGAAAGTTGTTTCGGCTGGGCCATGGGACGTCATGGAGAGATATTCATGGCATGGACTGAAGCAGGTCATCAGTTGGACCAGATAGATAGCGATCGGGAATACATTAGGACTTGTGACCCGTTCTATCGACCCACATTTTACCTGCAGGTTCTCTTGGAGTCGAAAGAGCGCTCTCGCCATGTCGCATTCAAACCTAAAAAATCTCCTACCATCCGATTCCAAAATCACGTATGTCTATCCGCTGACAATGTCGGCGATCGGCAGCTGAGCGACCTAGACTCACTTCACCAAGTGGTTCCTCAAGTAAAAAATCCATCTTAAAGCAAGATAATGAGACTCCATGGACTGCCCAATCACTCCCATCGTCCGTTCACCTGCAATTCCCTACTCCCATTTCGCATGCCACCCACATCGCTTTGACATTTCAAGGTGGATTTGTCGGTACGACAGCTTTCGTGTACATCGCTACAAAAAGTGCGAACGAGGGAGAGGTCGATGTGGGATTGATGATGGCCGGGAAGATCTACCCAGAGGACAAGAACAAACGACAGGTCTTCGAGTAAGTCATTCACCCTCCATTCCCCCTTCCAGGGGTACGATCATCGTGGTTTTCGAGATCTTACCGGCCCATAAGCCCGCGCAGGGCTCTATACATTGTATCTAACGGCAGGATCCCCTTCCCCGCCAACACGAGCATACCCTCGGCTGAGACTCAACAAGCGATAAACTCACAGCCCAATCGAGCCATATCACCCGTCGGCAATGAGCCACGGCTAAATATCACAACTGTTGTTCCCCCAAATCCTGATGGTGGAGGAGCAAAGGCAGATCCAATAGTACCAGGAGCAGACGATATACATGAATCAGGAGATAAAGCATGGGTGACGCCATTGTTGAAGGAGATCAAGCTGGAATTTGAGGCATCAAGCGATCAGTTTGGCAGGATCACGCTGTACTCGGTGGAGATACTCGGATAGACCTAATGCACCGTATGCAGACCATTCAGAACGACATGCAGCACAAAAGGCTCTACACGAGGTCGCGCTACTAGGCAAAGTATATATTTTTTTGATTTGAGTGGCAACACAAAAACAGGACCCCTATATCAGTTGGTTAGATAGTCTGATTCCAATATACGGGTTACATCAGAAAGTCATCCGTTCAAATCGGGTGGGGTTCAAAGCCCAAAAATCTTTTGGATCTGAAACATCCCGACTATGCAAGTCGCAGTTTTTGTCCTCGGCTATGCATCGGTGCAGGGGACAGATGCATCATTGAGGCTCGAGTTCGTTCGTTCGCTGCCTGTTTGTATGCTGGGTAGAGACAGTCAGCGCGAGTCCTCTCTGAACCGGTTGATACGGCTACGCCCTTGGAATTTTTGTTTTCGTTGTATTATCTTTGCGCTTTTAGTGGTCGCCCTCATCGATTATGGACTCTGACACAGAACTTGAACTGGCTTTACCAGAGGTCGGTCCGGAGTCAGACTATGAGGATGAACCAACAGCCGTAAAGAGGTCTGAGCGATTGGGCAACGATGAAGCAGAGGAGAATGTGATCGCGACCGCCGTAATCACAACCACCGATGGTCAGCACATAGCTACGACCGATAAGATCAATGGTTTGTCGTTCTACATACCATACCTGCCTACGAACTCACCCATTCAGGTGGATCGCAACACTCAGTCTCTTCCCCTGGTCCGTCCACAGCCTCTCTTCGTATGGCATCGCAGTCGACCGCTGCCGCCTCATCTTCGAAAGAAGTCAGCGCACCCGCGCCTGAGTTCAAGCTCCCTCCAAACCCTTCGATACCTCAAGATCTGTCTCTGATAGCGGAGTTGGTAGCGACTCATCAAGTCGTCGGCGCTCTGCCTAAATTGGGCATGACGGCGGCGGAGAAGAGACGCTTGGTTGAGGAGAGTATACGAGCCAAAGCTCAAGGGAAAGGCAAGGGCAGGGAGGTAGATGCTGCTGAGCTCTCTAACATTGTCGTCTCTGACACCAAGATGGTGGACGATTCTGACTCGTCGGAGAGCTCAAGTGAATTTGAGAGTTCTTCAGAGGAAGAAAGCTCTTCCGAAGAGGAGGAGGATGAGAGGCCACAAACGACAGCATCGGCAAATTTGGCAGGGGTGCCTCATTCTTCACTCAAGCGAGAGCTGGATGGGCTGCTCGGACGGGAGACCATGACAGATTCTGAGGAGGAAGAATCGGACGAAGAAGAGATGGCAGGGCAAGGAGTCGAGTTTGAATTTTCCAATTCACCCTTGCCATCACCACGAAAACCTCGGATCGATATGGAGATGTTCGAGGACGAGGAACCGTCAGGAGGTCCCATCACATCGATACATGAGATTGTTTTGCCCCCTGTGGCTTTACCGCCAATCGAGAAGGTCCCGCTTGAGGGTGGGAAAGGGCTCAGTCTGGCTGGAGAGGTTGTCAGCTGGATGAAGGAGAAGAAGGTGGAGGTGTGGCTCGAGGAGGAGGCCAAGAAGAAGGCGAATGACGCAGGAGAGACTGGTGCCGAAGAGGCAGCTGAAATGGCTGGGGCAGCGCAGTCGACCACACGGTCTGAAACAGAAGATGGAGAAATAGTCGATCAGGCTACACCGGCTGGAGCGGAAGGAGCTATGACAGTCGCATCATCGGACAAGTCGACAGCCACGACGAAAGTCACACCAAAATTCACAACATCTGGAACGGTGGTCATCCGTGCGATGCAGAGTCGACCGGGAGCAGACGACGAAGGATGGCTTGAAGAGGGCTCTGTGGTGTGTTGGGAAGATGGTAGAGTGGTCGGAACGGTAAGTTTCTCGCTCTTCATAGAATGCAAGCTGACGAGCAGGTACACGAGACTTTCGGACCGTTGACTTCCCCATTCTACACCTTACGCCTGCCGCCTCCCCCATACCCCTACCCTGAACCCTCTTCTCTGGTCCCCGGATCGAAGCTGTATTATCCACTCGCAATTTCTTACCGATCTTTCGTCAACATGCGAGCAGTTCGAGACCCTCGGTTGAAGGGATCCGACGCTAGTAATCTGTATGATGAGGAGATAGGGGAAGACGAGCAAGAGTGGTCGGACGATGAGATGGAAGCAGAAGCCAAACGACGCCGAAAGAATAGACGCGCGGGCTCAAAAACACCAAGTGTACGAGGAGGAGGTAGTGTGGCTGGAACTCCGAGGGCGGGGGTACATGGTCTACCTAGTCGACCACATTTCGACTATGTGGCGCCAGATGATTCCGATTGGGGAGGAGACGACGAAGGAAGCATGTATGGAGATGGGGATGGGGGATCGACTTATGCAGGATCAGATGCTGGTTCGGCGATTGGAAGGACTTTACCTGGGCCTTATGACGATCTGCTGTCTGATGAGCCGAGGGTGCAGGCTCTTGGTGAAGAGGCGAGCGGAAGAGGGAGGGGTAAGAGGGGAAGAGGAGGAGGTGCTGGTAGAGGCAGAGGAGGCGGTGAGCGAGGTGGTGGGCGTGGAGGTCGAGGTCAAGGGAGAGGAAGAGGTCAGGGAAGGCGAGACGATCGAGGTGGACGGGGCCAAGGAGGACAAGGGTATCAGTCGCAACAGCAGCAGCAGCACCAACCGTACGTCCCACAAGGGTCGTACAACCCGGCAGGACTTCCACCCCGTCCGCAACCTGTACAACATTGGCAGCCTCCTCCTTCGGATCCCTCGACATTTGGTCAAACTCCACAACAGATGTTCAACCCATTCCCTCAGCCGCAACAATCCTATATCCCACAGCAACCGTACATTCCACAACAGCCTTTCTTCACCGGCCAGCAACCCTTCTTTCCCATGGCACAGGCGTACGGACAAGCATCGTATCAACAGCCACAACAGCACATCACCGGTGGTGCTTCACAAGGTGCGGTAGGAGGGGCAGGAGCGGGAATAAGACCTCAAGATTCGTACCATCCCCCACAGCCTTCTTATCCACCTGCCGCAACTGGCAACGGACCAGCCATCAACCCTCGATTTAACAATCAGTTCTAGACATTGCACATGCGTACATCCTCTTCATCTGTATTATATGCATAAGATCTCGATGATGTTGCCATTGGTTCCTCAGACCCGAGGCGCTCACCACATCTAGTCAAGAGTTTTTCTCGAAAGAACCGTTCGTATCTCTCGATGTTGTTCAAGCCAAGATGGGAAATCTGTCTGATCCAAAGTCCGGCCCTCTTCCTTTGCCTCCAGCAAGAAATTAGCCAAAACAATCAGGGTTCCATCTGGATGATCAGCTGAGGTCCAGTCTGCAATGATCTCGGCCACTGACATCTGTAGAGGTAGTTGATGGCTTGGTGTTTCTGTGCAGCGTACTTCGCCGTTCCTGTTTCGCAAGCATCCACTCTTACTTTGAAGCTGACCGATGTCAGCTGATCTATCGGTAGAGGCATATCAGAGCGTACTCGTAAACTGCTTTACGCAGGTTCTGCACGCCCTCCATTAGGTTGACCACGCGATCCGTTATCTTTTTCGCTTCTGCACGCATTAGTATAGGGAGAGAGTAGGAGTTAAGTCTTACGTTTACCATGACTGAGCACAGATACAAGCTGCAAAATAGTCTTGTACTCTCCTTATATGTCAGCTAGAAAAAGACGTGCGATCAGGGCAACCGACCATTAAGATATTGGTTCATCTCCGCCATCTCGCCACTCTCATGATCTTCTTCCACTTCGACGTCTTCCAGTGTCATATCCTCCTCCGAAATGGTAGCGATCAATGAAGCAGCCACCATTCCAGTCGTCGTCCTTCCTCTACCCATCTGGCAGTTGAAACTGGAATCAGCTTGAATCTCGAAATGCAAATATAGCGTACACGAAGTCATTCTGGTCTTTCAGACCGCTTACGACTCGCCCCACAATGACCTGCAACGAAGCAGGCAAAGGCGCCTGCTCGTCTGTCTGCGTTGTCAGCACCCTTCCCCATATCGGAGAACTCACAATTGCCACTCGCAGATAATCGACCTGGTACTGCTCCTTAATGACTTCCTCGTACATCTCCCTCGGAGTCATGACCTCATCCTCTGCGACGGTTTCCCATATTGGTATGATCTCGTAATTGCCAGGTTTTGTCTCGACTTCGTCGTGCAGAAGAACTCTGCCGTCGCCTCGACGCAGCTCCGCCAGTACATCTTCTTTCAGCTGCACCTCCATTCGCTCGACCACAGCTGCAGTCACACCGGTCGTCCTATCGCGTTAGCTTCGCACCAGGACATTGGCATCAGAAACTCACTCGACATTGGTGAGAGGCTTGTCGAGCAATCGAAGCACGTGAGGTCGACTCTTGACATACTACACGAAGTGAGTCTGTTCGCTCTACTGGGCGCCCGGAACCAGTTGAACTCACCAGAACAGGCTCCTCTCGGAGCGACGTCCAGATAACTCTACGTGGGCCGCCAGGCGCAGCGCCCATCTTCTCCAAGGCATTCCGAAGGCTAGACATGAGTTGAAACCTTGGATCATAGCGAGTCGACGTACCCTGGTCCACTGGGCATACTGCGGTGTCAGCCGCATACAGCATTGTTACCGCGTAGGACCTACCCTGTTCCATAGATATACCGTTCGGGGTGCTCCTTACCATCAAGATCAGGCATGATTGGCAGCTTTCGATAATTTGCAGCGCCCTCCACACGTCTACTCATCAACAATGTCTGAACATCTTGAATAGGATGGCTTACTCAGGCAAACTCTGCTTTTGTAGTCCGGAAAAGAAGTCAGACTTGAGAATCTGCACGTCAGCGTGGATTCGAAGCATTGTCCAAGGCCTACCGTTTGCGCAGACAAGATCGTGCCAGAACGGCTAGCTACCGCTTGAGTCTCTTCATCCGGTAGCTGTACATGAGCACGAGGCCGAAGAAGGGCAGCTTACCGCCATGCCAGCCGCTGGATCCACCCTATCAATTGGGATAAGGCAATCAAGTCCTCCTTGCAGTAGTTCCGTCTCCAGGGTCTTGAAAACTACCTGTTTAGCGAGTCCCTCTATATAATACCGATCATCTCACCTGGTCGATGCTTGACAAAAGATTCAAAAGAGTAAGGATCCTCCTCGTCGGGCGTGCGATCGTCCAGATATGCTTGGAACAGCAGGAGATAATAGTATCTCTGTAGGTGGTGGATTCCTGCAGGTTGAGCTCTATGTTTTTGACTGTAGGCGACAGCTTACCTCGCTCGACGTTTCTTTGCTTTTCTGCAGGATCACTCGCTTCCTCGGCCTTGACTCTGAAGTCTTCGATGGCATCTCTCAGATTGAAGTGTTTGGCAGTAGCATCAATGGCTTCGTCGACAATCTTTGCCGTCAGCTCAGATGCGACGCTAATGCTCGCTCATTGCTCACCCTCTTGACCTCCAGACCGGATCGGATGACTCTTAAACAGCTATTGATAACCTGCCAGCTGGTCTTGGCCATGTTGGTCTGTTTACGGGTCATAGTGGGTCTCGACCGGTCTCTTGACGGGGTTTTGGGACCACCTGAAGACTCTTGCCCCTTCTTCAGCCATCTACGGATGAGGAGGAGGATCACTGCCGTGGTTGAACTCCTTCCTCTCCCTAATTGATCATTCAACACAATTGCAGTCTTATCCAAGTCGGTTCTCATGCACAGGTCGAGAATCTCCGTTAGATCGTGGAACTGGCAGAGTCAGCTTGAGACCGCTCGACATTCTCATGCTTACATCTGGCGATGACTCTGAGGTGACCGGGACCCGTACGAATGAGAGACCGACATCGGTTGCTCGAGCAGCGGCATCATCCATGACGTCGCGAATGGACGCAACGTCCTGCTTGTCCACGCTCTCCCAAACTGGCACGACTTCTCCATCCGCCGTCTCGGTATGAAGCAAGACCCGACCTTGAAATTCGTCCAGCTCCGCTACGACATCGCTCTTCAGTCTCTCTTCGAGGACCTCCAGACGGGAAGCTGATACTCCAGTATAATCTCGCATGTTTCGCAAAGCTACACTGTCTCGCCGCAGACAGTACGGAGAACCTAGACATGAGCGGTTAAATCCGGACTCGGCAGCGCTCACCGTTGATCATGACCAAGGGTTCCTCTCGCAGGCATATCCACATTACACTAGTCACATTTGGACATCGCTCATGAACGCCTTTGAGGATGGTCGACAGGGCGTCTTGAGTCGGCTGCCCGGTAGCGAAGATGGTGGTGTCCCTTATCTGTCTGAATCCGACAGCACCACGTACACCTTGCGAGGACGAAGCAGATTCGTGAAGCCATAAATCAGATTTCTGATCATGTCAGTCCTTCGAAACCCTCATACCCGGCTTACCAGAAGCGTTCTAATACGGTCAGCACAGACTGAGACCGGTGCAGAATGAGACTTACGAGGCTCGAAGCATAATTCCACTTCGGTTCTTGACTACATGATCGGCCCACTCATCACCGAGGACTCGACCGCCCGTCAAGTCGACTTCTCGCTTTCGATCTCTTCCGTCTCCTGACGAGCGACCATATTGTCCATCGACCAAATCCGATGATCGTGAAATGACCGATAGATCATTTGCTGGGGCAAAATTGAACAAACGATTGCCTCCCTGCCTTCTGATGATCTTGATTTGGCTGGAAAATCAGCATGCTTCCTCTCAAGCCTTAGATTCGAGAACGCACTTCCAGATTTCGGGGCGGCTCTGGGAACATGAGCTAGTGATCTTTGTTATGGCCGTGGACCTCACCTTGAGCCATTTTGAGAAGGTCACTCCGGTATCACCTGCCTCTTCTTCTTCGAGGTAAGCTGCAAAGACGATTAAATCGAAGTATTGCTCCAACTACCCTGTCAGCTTGTCACATGCTTGGGCAAGTGGAAGCTCACAAATCGGATTGCTCTGTTTAGAACCGCTTGACGATTCTTGTCGTCCATTGCCACCACGCTGTATCTGATACGATGATCGATGACGTTCTCTCGCAGATTGACGACAGCGTCACAAGAGTCGATCACTTGATCCACCAATCGTTTCATCTGCCGACCGTGATCGAGACTCGATAAAAGTGAGAGTACGACCTGATAATTGCCCATGTGCGCCTTACGCAGCTGTTCCAAAAGCGTCGGCTGCGTCGCAAGGAGGTCGATCGCGCTTGAAGGGTGCTTGGACGTCAGGTCTGGACAGGTCAGATACGCTATTCGAGTATCATCAGGAGACTGACTGTTGTCCAGTATCCTCGTCAGCTTGAGCAAGGCCTTGTTGAGGGTCTGCTGATGGGTGACCTGTTCAAGCGATTGCGCTGCTTGGTTCGGCGCCCCAGCCGGCTGCCAGTCAGTACAGTCATACAGATGACATTAGTCACTCACAGTAGCGAAGCCTGAACCTCCTTGTCCAGCTGGGAAGGGATCGTCTAGTCCTCGCTGAAGAAACTGCTTGCGCCTGAAGAGCATAGCAGCGACCATGCCGAACGTCGCTAGAGCCATCAGCTTCTCTCCGCCTCCGCGAGAGGCAGTGTCGGCTTACTTCGCACAACTCCCATACCGCAGTTGAAGACGAGTGAAGTGGTGAGAGGGTCCGCTTTTTGCAGAACGCTCATATAAGCATCTAGATAGTTGTCCTTTCTCGTAAGCTCCCTCAAGTCGCACAAAATTGTGCTGCTCACCTCAATGGGTCTATCAGGGGCAATGGGTATTCTCCAATATTCGACTCTCCATCCCTTCTCTTTGACTTCTTCCCATACCTCCTTGGGCGTCTGAATACTCGTCTCATCCACGCTCACCCAGGTAGGTATAATCTCCTGCCCATTGACCTCGTCGTGCGTTAGGATCATGCCGCCATATCGTCTAGCTTCGTCAAGAATGTCCAGTTTCAATCGTCTTTCTATATCTTCGAGGTTTGTAGCTCTATCGGAGAGTGCGAGTGTCTGAATGGGCGAGGCACCATCTCGGAGAACATAGGGTCTTCCATTGCTAGACATTAGCTCGCCTCAACCATATCACAATAGAAAACGGTACCAATAGACTACACCCGTCAGCTACTCTATAATGTGAAGGACGACCAAGTCAGCTCACTCAGGGTCTCTTCTCGAGTACTGAACCATATAGCCCTTCCCTCTCCATCTTCTCCAGCTCGATTGCCTGTCCTCCCAGTCTCAAAAGGACTCGACAGAGTTTTCTGCAAGGGCGGACCCATGCTGTCCGACTCCTTATTCGAAAGAGGGGGCGAAACAACTGAAGGTCTCTTTGCTGCTGAGCTGGACGGTCTCCTCGAAGTCAAGTTGGAAGGAGATTGGGGTTGACATCCTAGAATGGTAAGAATTGATCGGAGACCCGGAACGGTCGGTTGAGCCACCTATACATGAGCTCAGTCTTGCGCGTTCAGAACCAACAAGCTCACTCCGAAGACGTTGAGAGATTCCTCATCTGGTGCGCGGAAGTTTGGGGCGCCTTGAATTGTCAGGTCTAGATCTAGAGCTCTTCCCGTGGGATAATGATCCGTCTTTAGGATAAACCTTCACATCAGTGTTTCTCTCCCTCCTGGACCAGTGATGACGGCGGAACAGCGATATTCCGACGCAACAGGAGGAGAACTCACCCTCTGGCTAGCACACCTCCAGATCGTCGCTTGACTACCCCATCCACCTCTTTCCTCAATCTATCCTGGATACCTAAAACTTTCCCCTTCCGCTGTCCTCGTCCACTGTCAAGCCTTCTCAACGCTGCTCCTAGACTCGTAGACGCATCCTGCGAGGTAGCAGAAGCGCTCCTCGGATTGAGTCCGGTACCCAAAGGAGAGGGTCGAGAGGGGAAGTATGACAAGCCAGAAGGGGGGCTTCGAGCTAGAGGTTGTGAAGAGGAAGTTTGGGTTGCAGGGATAGGGGCAGACATGGCTCTTGGTAAGCTCGTCGAGTTTTGCGACATGCTGAAGTCTCAGCAGGACCCTCAAATGCCCTCAATCGAAACAGCGATCAGTGGAAGAGAACGAGAATATGTTGACAACTTGATGGACCGTGTGTAAATGATAACCGCTGTCGGTACGAGAACAGATTGTGGAGCCCCACTTGTAGAAGATCTCGTACTGCCAGCGCAATGGGGGTTCGCGCAGTGAAGGGGCGGATCGGCGACAACAGCATACGAATGTGCCTGCGCAAGGTCAGAAGGCATACCGGCTCTGGGCTGGATGATGCATTCTCGAATGAAAGTACGGGCGCGCAGCGCTTGATCAAGATGACGCTAGGTCACCAATACGATTTCGAGAGGTCAACCGGTGAACTCTGTCCAAATCCCAGAAAACTCATATCAGAGCGGCGCATAAGAGCAAGGCGTGTCTATGAACGTGAACAAGTCGTATCGTGGCAAAACGGCGGGATCGTGAGTCATAAGGAGGAACCGGTCCGAAAAGCGTCTCGTCATGGGACGATCACAGTGGCAGATCTATCCTCGGACCTCAGCCATCAGAGAGTTGCCAATCTGCTGTCAGTCGGGTGACCTGATTCAAGAAGGACGACGTACTAGAGCAGACCACTCCCAGAACATGACACCACCATTCCATCCTTTGCTTTGAGCCTGAGCCACGCATTGAGCCAATGTCGATCCATCCATATATCCATTCGAAGCCGCTCCGGCATCGATAGGCTTTCCGATGACAATCTTGTTGAGCGGAACACCAGCGTAAGAGTTGATACCGAACACGCTGGTATCGGGCCATGAATTGCCAGAATCAGTCAAGAGGGATTGACAGTCCTCGTACACGTTGTTTCCCCTGATCATCAGCTTGCCTCACGCGAGACCGGCGAGCCACATACTGGTTGTAAAATTGGACATTGAAGAAGTCGATACCGTGTCCAGTCTGCTTCCACACCGAGACGTACGCTCCAGAAGGATAATTGTTCCCACTCGTGAACCAGGGGGCGACCGGAGCGTGCGAGATCAGGTAAGGCGCAGGGAGCTGTCTCCTGAGCTCGTTTTGGAACGTGATCAGCCACGCCTCCGCCTGGTCGTTGTTCATAGCGTTCATATCCTCGTAGTCAATGTCGACACCGTCAAGACCATACTGCTTGACCCAGGCTGCAAGCTGTTGAGCGCAATCGGTCGGGTCGACTCCGTTCGTTGTCGGAGAATCAGTGGAACCAAAGGCGGAAACCATCAGTGCGATACCGGCAGCGTGATACGAGTCTAAGACTTGTTGTCGGTAGTCTGCATCGAACTGCTCCCAGGCTTGAGCATTGTCGACCGCCCCGCCGGTGGTCATCCAGAAAGCCAAGATGAATCGGTTGTATGCGGATAGGTCCCCTGCCTCTGGCATGCGCTGAAGCCATTGATCCGCATAGATGACATAGTGGGGAGCGTTGTAGTCACCAGAGGGAGTGACTCCGGTGGGTTGAGAGATGGAAGAGCTAGAGGTAGCGGAAGCTTTACCTCCGTGCCTGCTCGTGCTTGCGACATCGGATCCACTGGAAGATTGCGCATTCCACTCGTTGGAGGTGGAAGTAGACGCAGTACTCTGTCCTCCAACATTGTACCAGTCCCGAGAAGTAGAGGGAGAGTCGGTAGCCGAGGATTGGGACCAATCGTTGGTCGAGGATGCACCCCAGTCATCGGTACTGGTTGCACCATACCAATCTGGCACACTCGACGTCTTGTGCTTCCTCCCTCGTCGAGATGAGGACGACTGAGCATCACCGTCAGTGTCTCCGGCATACAGCATGCCTCCGATCAAGGATGGCGAGGGACTGGAAACCGCGGTCGAGGAAGATCTATAATAAGATGGGTCACCAATGTGAAACACGGAGGGATCAAGGGGTCACTCACTGCTGTGTCGCACTTGATTCTTCTCCATTGTTCTTGTCAGCATTCCCATTTGCATTCGCAATGCTTCCTGCATCCTTGGTGGGACTCGGGCCAGCCGAGGTGGACGAGAACGACATGGAAGGAACGGGGGAGACTGTGACTGGGGTGTCGTTGGCGTCATTCACAGACCAAGTCCAGACGCATCCGATGGCCTTTGAGTCTGCTCTAGAGATGCATCAGTCCTGCGCTCTTCTTTGCCGGTCATCGTTCATCGAGCTGGACACGGTGTGAGGGGATTGATGCCTTTCGGGATCGCGGGGATCATTCTTCGCCCCTCCTTTCTCTTCGTCCCCAATTTCCGCTCGCAAATTGGTATGATGGAGCCATAGAGAGCAAGACTCACGAGCAGATGACGTTCTCTCCGGTGCAATTTTGTATGGAGATCCAGGTATCAAAGTTGCAGCCTATTCTGTCAGTCTGCCCAGACGCGACTAAGATGAGCGGAGGGCCTTGACTCACGCTGCAGCTCTGAGCCTATACACTGCCAGTCCCCATTCGTACAGCTTGCTCTTGATTGAGCTTCCAAGGTAGATTCCCGCTTGATTTTCTCGACGAGTTGAGCAGGGACAACAGCGCGTCTAGCGTGATGTCTCCTCCTAGGCATATTATCGTGCGGGCCAGCCGACACGGAAAGGGAAGAGAGGATAATGGCGGTGATGAAGGTCGACGCGTGCATTGTCGAAATGTCGCAAGAGGTCGAGGGCGAAGGTCAGACGTCGAGATGAAGAGAGTGTCGAAGGGGAGGGATAAAAGACAGTGAGGGTTGATCGATGATGTGGGAGGATGAGGTGAGGGTTGAATGAGAGAGCTAAGGTGTCTGTTAATAGAAGCAACACAGATGGATACACCAATCAGGCCAGCCTGAAACGTCAATCGATGGTGAACAAGGGGGGTTCAAGGGGGTCGAAAGGGGGGAGATCAATCGAGAAGGCAGGTGTGTCGGATCAAAAGAGGATCCACCATGGACCTGCTTGAATCTTTTCTTGGACTACGTTTGTGCATAGTCAGTCCTCGCATCCCTTCTCAGCGTGAACGTTGTCATGATGATTGTTCTCGACACTCCCTTTGACGCCACGGTGCACGGAGCAGGCAGCGGTCTAGGCGGGTCCCCCGTCTCCTTTAGCTCTTTCAGTCGCGATGTCATGGTTCTGAACTTTTTTTTCCCCATGTGAGATCCGATGTCGTCGATCGCTCCCTGTTCGCTGTATGCATGTAGAGCAGAGAGGGTTCAAGTGATAGTGATATAGGTTGTGCAATGTGACAGGTACCAAAGAGCAGAAACCCCATCCATTGGAGACGCGTCGCACACGTTTCAGGGTTTAGGGTTTCAAGGTTATTCCGACACGCGTGAGAAGCATCTCGCGAATTTCGACACTTGCACGTATTCATCATTATAAAGCAAGTCTCAACGGGCTATGGAAGCTTCTCCTTTTTGTTTTGGCACAATCATACGCTCCTCGAGTACTTGTGTTACGCACGCAGTATGATAGGTCATATAGCTCAAGCAGTCAGAGCGTACCCGTCTGGGTTCCCCTCGTAATAGTCGACACCAAACCCAAATGCCTCACACTTTTGAGTGCTGCTAAAGATGTCGAAAGGCGCCTGGAAGGAAGGCCATTGGAAGACCCGAAGTTGGAGATTGGTAGAATCGCTTACATCGATGGGGTCCCAATTCGATCCGCTCATCTTGATCTCCATGGATGTATTGGTGAACCCTCGAGCGTCCAGGAAGGCCTGATCGGGGTTCGGGTCGTAATTTCTGGCAAAGGCGGCCCATCTATCGACCGTCATTTGCGATACAGGGATGTCGAGACCATCTCGATCCGGTTGACCGGTATAACCCAACCCACCAAACACGTACTGCAATTCGCCCGAATGACATTTGAAGTATTCGGCGTTGGGGTCGCCGAACGGGTACTCTGCCGTAGGTGGTGCTTCGCATACTGGCGGGTTGGGATCGTAACCACCGTATGTCCTGTTGAAAGTGAACACATAGGCTTTGGGCCAGACCCCGTTTTTCACCGCCGAATAGGCTGTAGCCTCATCCAAACATCGGAACTCGGTGTCGGTTGCGATGGCCGAAGAAGCGTTGTACAACTGCAGAGACGCGTTGGCTCCGTCGGGGATCGGGTAGAGGTCGAGAGTGGATTGTGTTAGGTAAGAGGCAAAGTCTGCGCCAAGTTCAGCCGTGATGTTGGTGGTGCCGGCTTTGGGGAAACTGATGAAAGAAGCACCGTCGTCTCTCATGAATCCAGTCATGACGGGTACATTGGCTGCGGGTCCTTGACCATTGACCGCCAAATTGTCTCTGACAAGGTATGTCCCATCTTGAACCAAGAATCGAGCGACAGTAGTCAAGTTGGCCAGCTTGTGCGCGTCAACAGCTCGAAGGCAAGAGAGCTGGTCGGTCGAGTTGAGGCATCCAGTAGCATTCAGAATGGGCGTCGCGGCGACCGTGACTTCTTGATCAATGGTGTAGTATTGTGAGTAGGTCGAAGCATAAGCGAGTCCGGCAAGATTCGACTCCATGATCGCACCGGCAAAGAGTCCGATGGCGGGCGGAGAACCAAGTAATGCTCGGACGGAACCTGCGCCTGCGGATTGACCGAAAATGGTGACTCGGTTGGGATCACCTCCAAAAGCCTTGATGTACTGCTGTACCCATTTCAAAGCGGTGATCTGATCGGCAAGACCAAAGTTTCCATTTGTCACTCCATCGTCCAAAGCCAAGAAACCAAGAGTCTGCAGTCGGTAGTTGATAGTGACTACGACGGCATCTCCACGGGAAGACAATCCTCCTCCAGCAAGGGTCGGGTCGCTTCCTGTTCCGCCGGTGAAAGCTCCACCGTGGATCTGGAATAGGACAGGTTTGAGACAATGTTCCTCTGGCTCTCCATCTGGCAGATAGGGTGACCAGATGTTGAGGAAGAGACAATCTTCCCCTCCTACGTTTCCGGCTTGTGTACATTGAGACCCGTAAGCAAGGGCGTCAATGTTGCCGGTGGTGTTGGCGACTTGTGAGTATGTCCATCGCTCGAAAGGTTGTGCGTAACGGATACCTCTGAAATTGAATGCATTTCGATCTCGGAACCTGGACGTCAGCACAAACACACGTATGGCCGGAGTCATCCATGTACACACCCAGTGAAGGACGTATAATTATCAGCTTGTACTGTGACCTGCCAATAGGTGGAGTTATCGGCGTAAGTCGAGTTGGCATATGGAGCCGAATTTGTGCATAACGCAGCAAGGTTGCCGGAGTCTGAACAGTCGTCGATCACACCGGCCAATCCGTCCGAGGTGATATTGGCACAACTACCGTTGGCGGTATGGAAGAGCCCGGCCTTGCCTTGGTAGGCTAGATAGGGCAAAAAGTCGGCAATAGATGGGTCCCAGAGTGATTCACCCAGAGCAGTGCAGGCGTCTTGAGCTGCCGAAGCTGATTGCCAGGTCTCGAGGACGAGCAGCGATTCGGATCGAGCAGAGGTCTTGCCTGGAGAGTCAGTACGATTACTGCACTCATTCTCCAGAGTTGTTGAGGGTGCAACAGGGCCAGCTTACCATACAGATCGTTATGGGTCAAGATCGCGACGTCTGATCCAATCGAGCTCGGGCTGGGGACTGCAGCATTGACCAGTCCAATACCCAACCCCGACAAGATGGTCCAGTAGATAGCTGAATTCTCCCGCATTTTCTTGGCAGACTCCAGTCGGTATCGTTACTCTGGTGCTCACAGCCAAAATCGACCTATACATACCCTTGCCCATCTCGACGAAACCCATGACGGGACTCCAGGACCGTCGGCGGATATGTCGATTCAACAATGCAGCGACTTTGATGCGCAGATTGACGCTAGTGAGCATCTCGGCAGCTCGCCAATCAGTCCGGGATCCTGTGCATGCAGTCTAATATTGGACATGTCAGCACCCCCCAAGAATTTCGGATGTAAAGTCGACTCGGGGGGCCATCCCGATCTTTTCGGGTTAAGCATGACTCACCTGCAGATCGACGCTAACACATCAAGACGGCTCAATTGCGGGGTATTATGTGCCCAACTCTCGGGGCATTCATGGGGCCAGCTCGAACCCAGGTCACATGGTGAACGTAGATGCATGTGGTGATGACTGCAGAGGCGTAGAGGCGTAAAGGTGCCGGGTAATGTTCAGGGGTGACATCCATGTCGAATGAACGGCGAGTTGGTGGAGGCTAGTGGAGGTCCGCATCGATATTTCCACCTGTCAAACCTCCGAGAGACCTCTCAAAAGTCTTGATCAGGATATATAAGTCGGGTTCGACCAAGATGACCCCCTTCACCCCGACAAGCATACCAAAGCAAGTCAAAGATGGTCTACTCTACCGCGCTCTTGCTCTCCCTCGCTCTCGCAGCTCCGGTCCTCGGATCACCCATCGCACCCATCTCGAAACGATGGGCCTGCTCTTCATCCAACAAGACCGACTGTTCCCTCGCTTCTCTAGCTGAACAATCCGGCAAGCTCTATTTCGGAAACGCCTGGCAGTCATTCTATCTGGATTACCCGGGGTACCAGGGTATACTCGATTCCGAGTTCAGCCAGTACACTCCGGAGAACGAGATGAAGTGGGAGGTCATCGAGCCTACCAGGGGTAACTTCAACTGGACCGGTGCGGATATTGTGAGTTCCTGGCGTGATGTACAGCTGGTGGAGAGCTTGACTGATGGTAGATCATCGCCGAGGCCAAGAAGACCTCGTCGTATGTACGAGGACACAACTTTGTCTGGCATCAACAGACGTTAGTCTCGAATCAGGCCGTAGGAACGTCGACTGATCATCAGGCCAGACTACGTTCTCAACACTACCGATCCTAACACCCTCAAGGAGATCTTGACTGAGCATGTCAACGCCGTCATGGGTCGATACGGCAACGATCTCTACGCTTTTGACGTGATCAATGAGCGTGAGTGTACCCGTGTATCTTCTCTCGAGTGTATCGACTTACATGGCAGCTTTGAACGACAACGGAACTCTTCGAGAGGACACCTGGTACAATGTCCTCGGTCCAGACTACCTCGGTATCGCCGTGAGTCACTCCGCCTTCAAGCATGATCCCCTGTTGACGTATAGCTCGACATTGCCCACGCTGCCGCCCCCAATGTCAAGCTGTACATCAACGACTACAATATCGAATCGACCAACAACAAGTCGCTCGCCTTGGTCGAGATTGCCAAACAACTCCTCGCTGATGGACATCCCTTGCACGGTATCGGATTCGAATCCCACTTTGTCGGAGGACAATTGCCGACGGACATTGCGGAGACGATGAAGATGTTCACGGACTTGGGTCTGGATGTGGCTATCACAGAGTTGGACATCCGAGTCCCAGTCGACAACATGGGTATTGCCAACTCTACGTGGCTCGATATCCAGTACGCCCAGAGTGATCTATGTGCATGGCTGTGCTGACAGACAGGGCTCAAGAGTACGCCAGTGTGGTAGACGTCTGTCTGGGTAATGACAAATGCCCCGGTGTGACCGTTTGGGGCTTTGACGACTACCACTCGTGGATTCCAGGAGTGTTTGCTGGAGAAGGAGCAGCTTGTCTGTACAACTTTGATTTGTCGCCCAAGCCGGCCTTTTACTCTGTTCAAAATGCCTTGTAGGGCTCGTAAAGAGAAGAATCGGGAGGGAAGCAGAATGAAACAAGAAGAAAAATCGATATCGAGGGGTTTATAATCGGGTCAAGGCTTAACATGGGCGCATGCATTATGTGATGCTTGAAGCTGTTACTGCAGCAATGATGAATGAACGACGAAAATTTCGGTCAATCTCTCAGGCTCTAAACTATAGTAGGCTATACGCCGCGGATCAAGTGGAAGGAGAAAGAGAGCTCGATCTGCGACAGATTGGTCGCCTTAGAATGCGAGCCAGGAGACCGATTGCAGAGCATGACAGCCTTTTCGACCTTCTAATTTCGTCCGACGAAACGGCCAGGAAGACGAGATGAAGCGGCTGCATGTAGAACACCATGTGGCAGATAGGGGTGAGATTGCATAAGCGCGTGTATGAATACTAACGACCTATTCTGCTCCAAGTTTTCCTCATCCTCGTTCTAGGTGTGCCTTCCCACAACCATTCCACAGTTTCCTAATACCAATCGGAGTCCTGACTCGCATACGGGACTCTGCCCATCGATCCCGAGGCTAGTAGACATATGTGATGGATCCGTCGTCGGAGATGTCTCCCTCATCGTCATCCTCAGATCTCATGGCCCCGTCCAGATGCGTATCACCAAGCGATCGCGTCACTTCATCCACAGCTGTCTTACCTGCGCTGTCTGCCGTGGCCGTAGGCGCTTCATTAGGCTGCGGTTCGATGAAGCTGGCGAGTAGCGCCGACGCTGTCCACGTCCACTTCATACCTTTTGAGCGCCACTGCGTAATCTAGCTGGCTCGTTCCTGACAAGTCGAAATCTTCGGCGTTCTCATCGTCGTTTGGCATAAAGTTTACGACAACGGACCAAGCATCGTCCATCGACTTGACAGCGCTCACGAATCCCTTCACGTCGAGCTCTTTTTTCTGCTGAAAGGCGAGAGAAGCTCGCTTGGCGTAAGCATTGATGTCTGATCCAGCTTGCGATAGGCTCTCGTGGAAGTCTTGGAGAAGGGAAAGATTCGCACACACCGCCACGGCCGTGTCGAGACTCTCACGCTTGGACTTCCAATCGATCATGCTCAGGGTTCGTTCTCCTCTTCCTGGAACATAGAGCGCCTTTCCAGTGATTCTGGTGTCCTAAGATGCCTTCTTGCTCGAAGAAGGCTGGGTGACGTGCGAAGGTTTGTTTTTCGTCGATTCCAATGCAGCCCCTCGAGTCGAGCCCACGCTTTCGAGGTCACATGAAGTCGCACGAAGACTCTCTCTTCCTCCACCTGGACCCCTCCCGCCTCTGCCTCCTCTCGCTCTTCCACCTGAAACCGTCGCCCACCTATCAGCCATGTTTCTTCCTCTGCCACCGCCTAGGGTATTAGTGGAGCGGAAAGACATGTCAAAAATTTCCAGCTGCAGCCAAAAGACAACTGTGAAGGTGAATATTTGTTAAATAGAATTCCCAACGAAAATGGTTGGGCATGGGGCATTAAGGGGGAAGAATCTGTGATTTTATGTTTCTAAAAGATACCCACTCCAGCAGACAGAGCGCTAGAAGCTACTGAAGTATCCTTTCATTGAAGAAACGATTGGCGTGCTGCAGTACATCTCGAACGCTAGCATCTTCGCCTAGTGAGAAGACCTCTAGAGAGTTGCGCCTCTGCGGGTGTCAAACTACAGTCATATGAGACAACCAACCGTTCTCGGTCAGTGAACGACAACAATATAGTATCATCGCGGCTGAGCTCACGATGGAACACGTACACCCCTTTGATGTCAGTGGTCTTTCTCTTCATTCCCATCCCCGTGAGTATCAAGCGAGCGGTTTGGCGAAAGATCGATGGGATAAGACGCTTTCCAGGATTTGAATCACCCTCTCATCAGTGAATGCCGGGGTTGCCGGACTTGCAGTATAAGATACTGTAATACAGTACAACGGTCGACGCAAGATACTGTAATTCAGCCACACCAGCCGGTCAAGAGTTCACCTCTGAACAAGCGCGAGTCCCCTACCTCACCCTCGCCTTTTTTGCTCTCCACACTTCGATTCGACGCGGACATGGGACCAGTGGCACTGGATCATGTTTCGGCATGTATGGCACTGCGTTCCACATTGACTGCACCAGCGCAACTCAAAAGCGATAGAAATCGTTGTGAAGTTCCGCGCAGAGGTGACCACCACTTCCCTCTGTATATGATGCTATATTGCCACTCGACCCTGAGCCACATTCCTCTGGATCCCCTTGCATGTGAGGAGCCTGCGCAAAGAGACTAGATCGAAAACATTCATTTCAAACATTGTCCATTCCGAGTAGTCCGTAAGAGACAGAATCATCTATTTCGCGCGCAACTTGGGTATAAAAGAACTTCGAATATTATCAACACCCGTTAACAGGAGCCAATTAGGAGAGTATCCCATCGAGAGCTAGATCCTGTGTTTGCGGAATCTTGGGTGAGACTGTTCTTCGAGAGTCAGTGCCATACGAGAGTCAAACATCATGCTCACGGCCAACAGGCAAGAGCCTCGGTAATAATCCCCACTGTTTGCAGAGAATGATACCCCGACGCAGCTAAAAGTCAGTCCTGCCTTAGAGCTTACTGACTGGGGCACACTCACCCTGAAATCTGTGTGCACAAGCCCAGACAATCGGCCTCACCTATACCAATCATGGTTTGACCCCCGGACAATTTGGTTGAAGGGACATGACAGTATGAAGCTATGTCTTGTCAGTGATCGTCCGCCCGATGACCCGTCACTTACCCGGCAGGGGCGCTCGGTCCTAGGGCACCTTGTTCGTGAGACGGTCATCGAGGCAGTGTTGACAATGTACGGCTGCGAGGTGAATGGTTGGGCGCTCTGAGTCTCAGTCAACACAATAATGATGCAATCGCTCACGGTGAATTGACAAGTATGCGACGCCGAGTTGGCAGGGTGGATATAACTCGATCCGGAACATCTGACCGTCAATCATAGTTGATGGCAGATCGAAATTATACTTGCTTTGCTGGACCAAGCCTGTTGCATTCCCCTATGCAGTATTGTTCCGTCAAAGTAGAGTTGGGCTACCACGTCAATGTGGCGAACACCCTATAGTCGTGATGACTCACCGATGTCGTCACGCTCAAACTGGGATTGGTCTGAGCGTAGTACTGCACGCAGGTATTTACTGCAACATCAATGGGAGTATTTCGGGCTGGTCAGAGCACTGACCAGGACTCATAGACCCGGCATTAGGGCACTCCTGACCGGAGATGGAGCTCGACCAATCTGGATCGTTTGTATAATCCCAAGAAATATTTCTGCCGACCACAAGTAGACAATTGTTCGTCCGATAATTGTGCGACCAACCTCGGCAACTGTCCATCAGAGTTGAACCTAGATCAAGCTTACTTTGAGTTTGAGACGCAAGCCTGATCACATGTATCGACGTTTAGTGTGGAATTTTGGGTCGGATTGGAGACCTTGATCGATGGTTGATAGCAGAATTTATCTGCGTCGCATGAGCGCCCTTTCCTTTTCGATGAGGAATTCAGTGGACTGACAATCCTGCCAAGCTGGAGCGGCGGAACAGCTGGTAAGGTAGGTCACCGACCAGTCCGGATGCCTGGTAGATTGTGTGTTTGACGAGGTACTGTAGTACTGCTTTTCAACATCGATCTCAAGCTCAAGCCAATCCTCCGTACGAGATTGCAAATCGGGTCTGTAAAGCTGTAAGAGATCGCAACACATCTAGAGCGTGAGCGGATCAGCGGATGAAGCAGAGTGAATCGTCTGGTACTGGGTATTCGATTGGCATAGGCTAAGACAAGCAGCTTGAGTCATCAGTGTCGTATTGGACACCGCGGGTGTCTACACTCAGCTTTCGGTCACACCTTACTGGAAGAGATACCCACGTAATAGATCCTCGAAGAAGGATAGTAGCAAGTAGGGCGGGCACTCGGTTCTGCAGCACGAGCTACCAGCTGCTTGTTGCGTTTCACAAACGATCGACGAAGAATGTCCTGTCGTGTGACCTGGCGTCGGCTGACCGTAGGGTGCGAAGCTGCGCCACCCGTTTTTTTGGCCATCGTCTGCCCGAAAAGGCTACACACAAGTAGCAAGACGGCGACTAAGGCATCAGCAGCAGTTCGAGGCAAGAGATTCTCACAGAGATAACGCATCGCGAGAAATGATACCAATGATGGCGAGGGGGTAATAAAAGGTGCAGTTATTGCGTGGTGAAATGAACGACGATCCAAGAACGAGTGGATGAGAAAAGGGGGTGTTGATTCTCTGGGGATGAGAAGAGCTACTTCGTATCCTTCGCATCCTGTTTATCAAGGCCGACTGGACAACAGGGGCAAACAAACAGAAAGAGAAAACGACCTTTTTGGGTGGTTATTTGCCACTATCTCCCCTTGCCATTGATAGTCAAATCCATGGCGGGCCTTAATTCTGCTTGAATGTACGGGAAGAACCGGGAAGATTGGTCAGTATCATTGCGTAAAATGAGATACTATTGGTGTGAGGCAAAGGTTCAGTAGTGGCGGTTATCAGCGGGTTTGGCTGGGAATACCAAACAACTGAGCAACCGAATAGACTACGCAGCCTGGGCTCGGATGCCCAGCGTCGAAGCTGCACAGCTGCCACGCTGTGGCAGTCTGGACTTGACAAAGATGGGGGTTGGGCGGGGACAAAGGGGTCTTGATGTACCTGCCCTTCCCCATGCAAGTCGTGCCTTTAATGCCGCCAACATCTTCGCTAGTAAGAATACCTCTGAAGTCTCGCGCCTCATCGAAGTCGATCAGCTTTTCATTTGATTCACACGATCAGTATCCGTGAGCTGACGACTAGGGCTTCACGGCTCCCCGAAACAGCGGGTGTAGACTTTCAACAAGATGAGTATGTTCTGCCATGCCTTGCCCTCAAGGGGCGTCCAATCTTCTCACGAGGATCAAATCGTATTCACAATTCAAAAGTGATCTGACATCAGCAGGGTCCAAGGGAAGTGAAGTTACGTTACATGAAGCTCACAATTGTCAATAATAATGAGTCATGAAAGAGTCATCGCCATCCGGGCGCAACTTCCCTACCCCACCCCAGCCCTTTGTCCTCTTTGCCTTCCCAAGCCGGTATTCCCGCTCGTTTACGAATCATCACCGGCTTGGCAGTGTTTCCCAGATCGAGTGCCTGTACACTTTCTTTGGGTAACCTGAGGGTGTAGATCGTCTCGTCGGCGTACAACCTCGCCTGATGCGGCAGGCGATCTGCGGTGTGCGAGTTGATGTTCGAGTCGATGATACTCGGGGTCTCTGAGCGCGTATTGATTATGATAGGCAGTGTCAATCTATGTTCAGTCTTCCTTCGACGAGCCATTCTCACCCTTCGACCAGTTCCGTGACGGTGTCGCCTATCCCCCTCAGTCCCGCTATACTAGGCATGATCAGTCCCCAAAAAGCCCGCTCCATCCCTTCCTTTGCACTGGCCAGCAACTCCCAAGAATCCACCTCAAAGAACTTGTATATTGAATGCTGTACACCTCTCAATTCCTTCGGGGGATGATAGAGCCTCAATACTCTGCTTGGGAATGGTGTCTCGTCGTTGTCCACAGAGGAAGTCCGGATGGTAGAAATAGGTGATTCAGGCTATGTTCAGTTAAAATCCATACCACAAAGACGACCCACTGGTTCTAGATGCTCTGGTCCGATCCAAACGAGTACCTCTTCGTCGTTGATAGTCCCATCTGGCTTGACACTCCTGAGCGTCCCTCGGGCAGTGACGAAGCTTGCCCCGTCACCGTCGGTGGTCGTCGATATCCTGCTCGTCCTGTTCCGGGCAAATATCTGTCTGGACAGGTCGGACATGTTCGCTTGGGGTGAAGACGCGTCGAGGGTGGCGTATGGTGGAAGTGTCTGCAGTGAGAAAGCAGAGGATGAGGAAGTGGTCGGCAGATGCGCTGGCGCGGGAGGGTCAAAGAGGCTCGCTAGGGGAAGTGTCCGTTTCCTCATCCTATACGAATGGCTAGTCAACACTGAGTCAGAGATGATGTGTCCAAATGGACCAGGCTGATCAGCATTGTTATGTTGCCGCCTTGATGGAGCGGGATTCGGGAGCGGCCGCATGTTGCCTTTGGTAGTGTTTCATGCCTTTGACTTGGAATGATCCATCTGTGACGAGTGAGCGTATCCATCGACTGCAGCAAGCTCTGAGGGCACTTCACTAGAGGCATCGCAATGCAAGGATGAAGGGATCATGCGAGACTACCTTGTATCTGGAACCAAACAAAAATGGGCAGGACAGTGTGACATAATAAAATGGAGGGACTAAACAACGTCTCCTTCGCGTCCAGTGTCGGCCCCTCATGTTGTCGAGAAGCGTATTCAAGCGATACAACATTTCTGTCTACCCTTGAGAACGCCTACAGCAGGATTTGCCCGACAGCGAGTGGCCTATAGACTCTGTGTATCGTTTCAATCTTGCTAGGATGCAAGGATACCCAGGCCAACCCGGATTCCAGCCTCCCTACCCCTCTCAATCCTTCAACCCGATGACCTCTGCCGACCTCACTGCATTGGCGCAACAAGGGTACGCACAACAACAAGCGACTCTCCAAGCCATGCAATCTCGACCTCCACTCCCTTCATCGTCATCTTCCGGTCCTCCACCTACCCACATGAACATGCCTGCACAACACGGCGGGTTCCCGCAAATGGGCGGGATGGGCGGTATGGGCCAGATGCCTGCCACTCCCCTGGTGCCTAGTATGGGTATGCCACCTGGTGGCATGACGGCGATGCAATTTGCCCAAGCGCAAAGTTTCGCTCAACAACAACAACAAACGAATTTTGCACAGGCCCAAGGAGCTGGAATGAAAGTTCGACCTGCAGCGCCTTACAAACCGGTAAGTCTGATCACGCGTCAGACTCATCACACTGGCTTCTTGCAACTACAAGTTCCTCGAGTCATGTTGGGTACCGAGTCAATGGATGTAGGCTAACGATAGACCGGACAAAGGATAACAAACGAGTCGCTCAAACGATACCCACCAAATCCCACCCAAAGCGGTCGTGAACAGAGAAATCCCAATCCTCTCCCTCCACCTAATGCAAAATTCGACTCGACGGGACCTGAACCATGGGCGGATGCAGTCGACGAGATAGATCATCGAGAATTGGCCATGCAGAGGTTTAGAGCCAGACAGGAGATCCTGAGCGATATTTTCGGTCCGGAGCGATTGAGTGAGTGATATCGATTCGGCTGGATCTGGCAGGGCTGATTGAGTAGAAGATATACCTTTAGATGCAGGTGAAGCTTGGAGTGGGTTTGGGATGGACGAGGGGACGTTGCAGAGCAGAATAGAGGCGATGGAGAAGGAGAATGAAGAGCTGGAGAGGAGATTACGCGAGGGTGTCTCGATAGCACCGACAATAGATGCATGAGATCTTCAGTAGCTCAATGTACAGTTCACATGTATCTCTCATCCTGCCTAGCTCCGACTTGTACCGTCTGTCTGCTCATCCGGTGGTAAGCTTGAAACACCAAGGTTTGGTCATTTCCGAAACCGGATCGACGCGGCCGCGTGGAATGATGTCGCCATGGGTTTCGTCGACGACCACTGTTGCTGAGCAATCACTTCATTCAACATCCTTTCTTCTTGGTACCCTCGTATCAGTTGAGCTGATACGCTCTTTCATCTTCAATCTCTATACACACACCCATATCTTCAGAGAAACAGGTCGAGTTTGTCAAAATGGCTGTGAGCCGAGTCCACCTGATTTGTGTCCGAGCTGATATCAGTCTCCTTCAGCTCCAGCATACGTGTACGACGTCAAGATGACCTGTGGAGGATGTTCAGGAGCCATAGATCGGGTACTTAAGAAGAATATCGAAGCTCGTACGTTGGTTGCTCCCCTTCGCCCTCTCTTGTTTCAGTCATCAATGCACTCCCCTCACATTCCGCGCCCTGCAGGTCAGACTTACCTCAAATCGCGACACCTATAATCTCGCCTGCCTTTTCTCCCCGCCGCGTCCCTTCCATTTTATCCTCCATCTTCCAAAAAATGAGCCACAAAGGAGAGGTCCACAACTGACCCCAGCCAACGCATACTCCGTCTCCCTTGACACCCAGAAAGTCATAGTTTGGGGTCCAGCCTTACCGGATTTCGACGAGATCACCGCAAAGATCGCCAAGACCGGCAAGGAGATAAGACAGAAGGACAAGGCTGAGGACGAGGCGAAACTTGCCAAACTTACCGCTTCGGCCTAGAAGCGATAGGATGAAGCTGGACTTGGGGCTGTCCTAAGTACGGCATAAGGACCTCAATATACGGCGAGTCATAGGCGAGTCCTGCGTTCCGTGGGCCGTGTGATGGCAAGCAACGCGGTGAGAATAGATCGTACGGTCCAGCAGCAGCATGCATTGATTGCCTTTATGCAAAGCACCGTGGCTATGGTATTGGTGCACATTCCGAACAGCTCTCCTGCGCCTTTGCCTCGTCACTCACTATGCCCACCCTCTCAGGCGAGATTCTTCGCTGCCTTTCCCTTTGGTGGATCCGCCAGCACAAAGCTCCTCATGCTGTTCATACTATCGCTCGGTCTCATTCCGTCCTCCCCGTGACCGTGACTGTCCGATACTACCCCCTCGAACCCGGGCACCGGTTTCCTCTTTACACTCCTGGGTGACGCAGGACTGGAAGGCGACTGCGGTAATATGGCCGGCACGACTGGCGGAGATACTTCGTTTGCGGCTGGAGGCGATGCAAGTCGAGCGCTAGATTCCGACGCACGGGACAGAGGCGTTGTATTCGATTCCACCTTGTGGAACGAGGAACTGATGGGTGACGAGATGGTCGCAGTCTTTGGGGCGGAAACGGATCTTTGAGCCGGGTGCACATCTTTGGTGGATCCCCTTCTTCCAAACGAGAAGAAGCGGGAAGCCAGACCGTGTTTGCCTCCTGATCCGGGAGCTGGAGCAGGTGCTGATCCTGCTTCTTGCGCCTGTGGCAGGGTAGCGGATTCGACTTGTCCAAACTCTCCCGTGGCTGGCAGACTATCGCGTAGACTAGCAAACGTCGAGGCGGATGTGCCTTCAGTTGCACCCTTGAACAAGCCCACGGTCTCTTTCGTAGTACTAGGCATGGGCTCCTTGTCTTTGTCATTGCCCCATTTTAAGTTCAAGTTCTTTCCTGACATTTGATGTCGCAACCCTTTCAGGCTAACACTTCCCGCTCGACCCCTCAGCCTGGGTTTGGACTCTGGCGGAGGGCTAGCCGGCGAATCGGCAGGGTGCACGGCGGATGTTGGCGAACGGAGCTGCTCCGCGAGCTCGGGCGAGAGGGTATGAGAGAGTGTACGAGCGTGACCGAAGCTCGACAAATCGGGACTTTTGGGTCGGGGAGGACGAGGCGGACGCCATTCGGTGGCAGGTTGTCTGGGCGGAGATGTCTGCATGCGCTTCAACGTCTCGGCGGAGATACTCGCAGAAGCATTTTGCGGTCTAAACATGTCATCCATGTTTGGCGACACGGGCGAATCATATGGGACCGCTGGCCAGCTGGGTTTGTCGCGACCCTTCTGAGTCTGACTGGTCGCTTCGTCGGGACCATTTGAGCTCTTCGGCGTGTGGGGCATTTTGGGTCGGACTGGTAATGGCGGAGGGACTGCTTGCATTTTGGCTTGGCCCCTTGCAAGAGGCGATGTTGGCGTCGAGCGCGATGCTATGGGCAGAGACAAGCTCGAGGCTTGGACTTTCGCAGCGGCGATTTTGGCGGTCATACGGGGTGTCAAAGCTCGAGGGGATGTGACGCGTATTTCCCGTGGTGACAACGAGCGCATGACTATGATAAGTGGTCAGCTTTAGTATCACGGTAGATGGCTTAGACTCACTTCTCTCGAGATCATCCAGTTCTTCCGCCATGACAAGCCCGCTGCCCCTCTTGGGCCCATCTGCCATTCTCACCCGCTCCAAACGCACTTTGTCAAGCTCTATCGGGCTGGCAAGAAGATCCTCAATATTCCTTCCGTCCACTTCGACAATCTCCGGTGCGAGAAGACTAGGATCGATGGTGTCTTTAGTCTGATCCGACTCGGTAAATTGATCCATGCTGGGGGAAACGCTGATCAAGCCTGGCAGAGGATGCTGGATGCTCAGTCGTCTCCCTGTCCGATCACCGAAGCGCACATTGAGGTCTGCCTCTTGAAGACTTCTCTCTGAGGAGATGGACGAGGTCGCCGCCCGAGACCGTCCGCCATTGAGCGACGCAACACTGTGTGGGTCGAGCCTTTCATTCCGCGATTTAGCGTCCTCCACTTTTTTGACCAGCCGCAGCTGCCTCTTTCCACCAGTGATGGATGCCCCTGAGTCTGAGAGGCTGGAAGCCTTGCGCCTATGTCCCCTTCCGCTACGCCTCCATTCGTCTAGCCATATTGCTACATTTGGATCAACGTCGAACTCTATGGTCCCAGCTATCATGCTTGACAAGGATGCCTGCGTCGAAGAACCTGGGGTGAGAGGCAATCGCGATGATCCGGAAGAGGCTGTAGACTGGTTCGAGCCTACAAACCTATCGCCGCTCGAGTGAAAGCTGTGCTGTTCAGACTTTGTATGTTTCTCTACGAGTGACAAGGGGGAAGGTGGGAAGGCGACATCACGCCCCAGTGGTCCTGTCGACCTCAAAGGGGTATGCGAGGGCGATGAAGAGCGTGATGTCGAGTGGTGTAGATACGTGGAGAATAGGGTAGACCACGTCGAAGGCGATATAAGTGGCCCGGCACATTCGTCGGTGGAAACTGTAGACGCCGAGGAGGATATCGAAGATGCCGAGTTGACCAGGAACAGCTCTAGACCTGTGGTAGATGGAAGTCCATATTCCCTGGCTATGCAGAGCAACATGGACCCCATAGTCGGTTGAAGGGGTAACAATCTCCCCCGCTTCCACCTTCTCCTCCTCTCCTCATCCACTCCACTTGGATTCAGCAGCGCAAATGGCGGTATGACGGTCAACAAATATGGTGAAGCTCTTGTTGGGGTGATGGTGGAAGGGTGTCTGGTCGTTCCAGATGGCGAAGACGTGGGTGATGGGAGGGGCAAGGAAGGGATGACAATTCCGAAAGACTGAGCTATTCGACCCAGCTGGTTCGGCGTCAGCGGTTGCTTTGGTGGTCCATAGCGCCTGTCATCCTCCGATACCACTACATCTGGTGCTCTTCCTTTGCCCTTTAGATCGTAAGTCGGCGAGTGAGCATTGATACTACTGGAGCTGGCCGAAGTGAGGGTATGGGAAGAGCTCGAGCCCGCTTTGCTGTACATCGAACCGAGAGATTGAGACTCGAACGCGCTGATCGATGAAGGGCTGCTGAGTGGAGATGAACGTTCGACAGGCTTGGAGGGCCAAGCGAGAAGAGGAGAAGTGATGGCAGGTGCGGTTGAACCTCGGACAGGTGAGACGACGGCCATCCTTTGGAAAGTCAATAGGCTGGTGCCTTTGCCGGAAAGCGACGATCAACCGAAGCTTGTTGAAGAACGGCTAGGGTATCCGTATGCAGCCACGCAGAGCAGGTCGAATACCGAATTACAGGGGTGCGGTGCAGGAGCGTATAGCTGTAGAGATTCAGCTACCGCGGAGGTGCAGAGTTCCGACGCGTCCAGATGGGCCCCGATGCGTAGTTCTTCCCACCGTCGAAAAGCAGCGACGTCGCACAGACTGTTACAGAGCCAAATGATCAGGTCCGATTGACAGCGAGTAAAGGCCGATTATACAGTGATAGCAATGTCGAGAAGGACAAAGATGTTGGAAGGGAACTAACCCACGTTGACCAAAACTTGAGAGACGCGTCGAAGAAGATGAATGAAAGGGGGGGTCCCGCGTAATGAGGTGGCGTATGCGACTCGGGTTATGAGACGATGTCCAAGTAGCTAATGTCGATGCAGGCAGACTGATATAAGGATGGAGAAGATGATAGGATGATGAGCGACCTTCTTGCATGCATATCAGTGCCGGCTGATAGCTGACCATACGGTGATCGACTTACACTCACCCCCTGTGGCCTGCCTGACTTTTCCGACGCCACCCGGTTGACGTTTCAGCTGTTCTCCAGGTTCCCATTGTTCACCTGCCATACATCGACACCCCTTCATAGGATCACCGCTTAGACCTCTTTCAGGTCAGCTACATACCAGGATGCTGGGCGTGCCGCGATCAGCGCGGTTTCTCCTCCTTGTCCTCTTTGTCATCATCGTTCCCTCCATTTACCTCCTCTACCCACACCACGACCACGCTAGAAGTCCAGACGAGGAGGTTGCAGAATACGAAGCCGGCGGAATCGACTCGGTACATTACAATCCACCTATAAAACCTAACTTTGAAGATGAAGAGATACGGTGGAGGGAAAACGAGGATGTCCAGGACTTGGAGATGACTGAAGAGGCCGACCCGACTGAAGAGCTGGTTCGAGAAGGATTCGGTACCTCTGGAGCTATTTCCGGACATAGGTCGTCTGGAGGGACAATACCACAGGATCGGGTTCATTCTGAAGATATCGAGGGGTCTTTGGTCGTGGATGGTACGGTGGATCTAGGCGATGTGATCATGCCAAAGCTGGGCAACGCTACTGCCAAGTCACTTTACCTGTTCTTCGAAGATGCATAGAGCTGACTCTTAGAGCTGAGCTGGGCAGAGCAGCATGGAAAGTGATGCACCTGATGACTTTGCGATACCCTGATGTGCGTCTCTCCACTTACTTTGAGTATCGGATT
Organism: Papiliotrema nemorosa; assembly: GCA_032158125.1. Taxonomy (NCBI): domain Eukaryota; kingdom Fungi; phylum Basidiomycota; class Tremellomycetes; order Tremellales; family Rhynchogastremaceae; genus Papiliotrema; species Papiliotrema nemorosa. The sequence continues at coordinate 602,345 of JASKOT010000005.1, read as the reverse complement.
TTCAGCTGACCCCTTAGAACCCCACAAATGACGATCGACAAGCTTTGAAATCCTACTTCCACCTCTTTTCTCGTTTGTACCCCTGTGGGGAATGCGCTGCAGAGTTTCAAAAACTACTCAAACAATATCCTCCCCAGGTAAGCTGCCAATCTCAGAGTCAGGAAGTTCAGCTAACGTGCAGACATCGTCCCGCAAATCAGCATCTCTCTGGTTATGCCATGTCCACAATATGGTCAACGAACGTCTAGGCAAACCAGAATTTGACTGTTTGACCCTTGACTCGACGTATGATTGTGGGTGTGGGCCTTCGTCTACTGCTGGAGCAGAGGAGGCCGCCGAGACAGCAGAATCGCAAGGATTCCCTCTCAATGCTTTCGAAGCTTTGCAGAAGGGTGTGGACGGCGGCTGGGATCGGGCAAGATAGATTTTGGGCTTTTCTGTTGTATGCATCACCTCATCTGGGATCCACTGTCCGTCACATTGCACATCTGTTACCGGCAAAGGGGGCATTGAAAGGGCCTCCACCTTAGAATCGAGAGTTGTTCGTCATTTTGAGCTGTTCGTCTCCTCATACACCACTCGACCATATCGGCCATTACAAATAGATCCCTTCGCGCCGTGCTCAGAATGGCTCAGCCGCGCTACATAGGTGAGAAACGTCATGCGGCCCGTTCTGACCGATAGACATAGCGGTGAATCTGACTGATCCGCAATTCACCGGGAAATACCATGGCAAATCCAAACACCCTTCAGACTTCGATGCTATTCTTGCGCGAGCAAAAGAAAGGGGCGTAGAGAGAATGCTCATCACTGGGACGTCTCTGAAGGAATCGGCAGAGTCCTTAGACCTCGCGAAGAAATATGGTAAGCATCGTCATCTACCCCGTGTCGCTAATGCCAGATCTCCACTGTACGGCGGGATGTCATCCGACTTCGACAGCTGAGATTGATAAATACCCTGGGGGAGTCACTGCATACATAGAAGCTCTGAAGAGACTTATAGAGGAGGACAGAGGTGAAGCAGGCTCCAAGAGGATCATCTCAATCGGCGAAATAGGTTTAGGTGAGTTGAGCACTCCCAGATCCTAATTCGCCGGGCCAGTCGCTAAATCGTAGACTACGATCGACTCCACTTCGCTCCCAAAGAGACACAGCTCAAGCATCTTCCAGACCTACTGCGTCTCTCAAAGCAATTCAACCTTCCTCTGTTCCTCCACTCTCGAACACCAGAATCACATGTGGACCTCGTTAGAATCATGAAGGAAGTCGGGTGGAGTTCAGAATGGCCTGGCGGTGTGGTGCATTCCTTCACCGGGACCAGGAAGGAAGTAGATGAGCTTGTGAGCTAGTACTTATTGACTATAACAGCAGCTGACAAGTAGGTCGGCATGGGACTATATATCGGAATCAACGGGTGTTCGATGAAAACGCCAGAAAACCTCGAAGTGGTCAAACACATTCCTCTCGACAAGATCATGCTGGAGACAGGTGAGCCCGCACAGCAATGCAAGCAGTCTAATGCCAGACGCGCCGTGGTGCTCGGTGACTAAATCGCATGCCTCTCATATCCACCTCCCTCCATCAGACTCACTCCTGCTCTTGCCCAAAGTGAACAAAGCGGAGAAGTGGAAAGAAGGTATGGGAGTCAAAGGTCGGATGGAACCTTGCGAAGTCCCTGTCATTGCATACATCGTAGCCAAGGTGAAAGGGGTTCCAGTGGGGGAAGTAGCAGATCAGGCTTGGAGGAATACCATGAGGGTGTTTTATCCTCAGGAACAGATATGATTGGGGGGGAATGATGAAACACTCAAACTATAGCCCATGATGCCGAGGGGGAGAACTTTTGTCATTCAACTCTCATCGAAACACCAAACAACTCTCGACATGTCTTCCCATACAAACGCTGTTGGTGAGTAGACGACCCGTGGTTGAAGATAGCTCACGTCCTGTATCGCCGGGTGCTACCGAACAAGCGACTTCTCCTGCTGCTCCAGCAGAAAGCGAGGTCAATGCGCTCAGATTCCACCCCTTGTGCGAGGTAATTGACACACCCAACCCCAACATCATCCTACGAGCCGGCGACGGACTATGCTTCCAAGCCTCCTCCAAAATCCTCGCTCGACACTCCTCTGTATTTGAGGACTTGTTCTCGTTGCCGTCGGATACATCCGGAGACGGTCAGACACTCATTGACCTACCCATCGACTCTTCGGACATTCTGGGCCGAACGCTCATCTTGATGGGCTCAACGCATCCGTCCGCGTCGATCCAGGCTCTAGTCAGCTCACCTGACTTCGACCGGGCTCTCGCGACCATCTGCGACATCACCAACAGATACGACATGC